>CAUZXH010000298.1:0-19695 GCA_963584085.1 Pyrausta aurata
AGCAGTGGTTATCCAATAGGTTACGCAAATCGTTAAGTATCGATGTATTTATGGCGTCAGTCGCTTGGAAACTAAAACCGTAGAGATTGTCGTTGAGTTTAGACAGAGAAAAACAGCAAAATTGAGCACTTGGCTTGCAAATCGCCACCAACCAGTCCGAACTGAGCACGCGTCGGTGGAGTACCTCATATCGCCTTAAACAAAATGCATTACTAGATTTGATAGTCTTGGTGAGTGAGCTTTGTAGGAGCCATTGTGCATGTTGTTATCTTTGGCCTTCGGCGATTGCAGATCCGTTTTAAGTTGAGACTATTCTGACTTCTTCTGACTGTTGTGTTAGTACGAGCATACCTGGCTAATCTTCGCATGGCAGTCACGGAAGTTGAGCTGCTGGATGCGGTTGTGGATCTGCTTCTGGCCGACCACCGGCAGCGTCTCCCGGTTGGGCGCGTCTAGCCCGCCGTGCACGAACGACGAGTAGTTATTGTAGAACCTGCAATAAAAATTATTCTCTTCATTGATTAAGCAACCCAACAGCATTATAATATTTGATAAGGAGCACCTTTTAAAAGTTTTGATTGATCCTAGTGCTAAAATAAAATTTGTGCGTGGCACGAAACAATAAGATACAAATCCATCATCCAAGTAAAGGTCTGACAAGCATGAATGATAAGCCCTACGACTACGTGTTTTTTTTTATAGTGTCTAGGCAGACATTTGGCCACAATCTCACCTGATGGTAAGTGATGATGTGGCCTAGGATGGATCATGCCTGACTAGTAATAGCCTATTCACTCTTTTCTTGAATTCGCCCAAATTATAATGTTTAGGAAACACTTCAGCCGGCAGCGAATTCCACTCCCTAGCCGTGCGCATGAGAAATGTAGATCGAAACCTATCAGTGCGCATTGCTGGAATGTCCACGACGTAAGGGTGGAAACTGCGCCCGTGTCTCGCTGGTGAAAGGGGGCTGGTGGAATCAGTTCATGCAGTTCTCTCGCACACTCTCGGAAATGCAGCCTTTAGATAATCATGCTGATTTGGAGGCAGATATTAAAAGTGCGTCTTTTGGTATAGTATGGTATGTGATTTCAGGCTTAAGTCTCAGTTTCCAATACATAAGAGATAAGGGAAGTTATAGTATTGCCAGCATCCTCCCTCCCACGACTTCGTCCGCACGTTTTAATTTTACTCTGTTTCCTTAGTTCGTAGCGTGATGATTTATAGCCTATTGGTATAGCCTTCCTCGATAATAAGCTATTTAACACTTAAAATGAGTACTTCCTGATAAGGAAATCTCAAAAAAATTCCTGCGTCAGCTATTTTGACTGTGATGTATTCTATAAAATTATTTTATAATTAGAAATTGTGGAAACATTGTTTTGGTTTTACCTTAAAAATGTTAGCATTCTTATTACATTATCAGATCAATTATAAAATTCTGAAATACTGTTCTCCAAATAAAGAAATCGCGATAGATAGTCTGTCTGTATACATCGATCACTGCAAGTCACGTGGTCATTTTGTCAAATCCGAGCTTATCTGTAAGTTGGCGGCGAACTAATAGATAACAAAGGCTGAGGAGCGCGTAATGTTGTGTTCCTAGCACTATCTTCATTCAGGTACTGCATTTTTATTGTTGGCCCTTTCCTAAAACAGGACAAGCAATGCATTGCAGTCATTATAACAGTAACGGTAAAACAATAGGGATTCAGATAGCTTGTAAAGTTTTCAAACAGTCATATAAAGGACAAAGGATAGGGTATTACTAAAGGAAGCAGTCTTACTAAAAGCAAGCTTTTAAAAATGGTTATTTAAGTACTCAAGCAGGTAGGTCGTGGGAACCCTCCAACTTATTTATAGTAACTTTAAAATGTATATTGAGAAATAATGTTGCAACAATTTTTTAAGTATTTAGTGACACATTAAGAGTGATATGACAGTCTGGAGATTCTCAGATTTTACCGAATTTATCAATGTGTGTGTGCGATTTTATATGTCCGGGACACAAAAAAATGTTTACTGTAATCAAACAATTTTGATACTTTATCTCTAGTATTAGAAATAAACTCCATGTGTTGGTAATAATTCTATTTCCATAACATAACAATTATTTGTACAATAATCAATGCTGTAAATATGCGCGGGATAATACAATACAATCAATATCGATCTAATGTCAAAAACTATCTATCTGACAGGTCTAGTGCTGACCATCTGTGCTAGTGATGTCTACCATAGTAATGCCATAATCGATTATCCGTCTAACACTAGGTTACTACCTAGTGTTAGACGGCTATGCGTATGATGAACATAGAAAATGATGGTCATGTAAAAGTCGATATGATAAATTAATGTTATACCAGTTTTTTTGTATTTAAAATACCTACGCGAATACAGTTCGGAATCAGGGCTCGCATCAATTCCGTTCGCGAACATTTTCCTTTTGGTAATTAAATAACTAAATTCACAGATTTGAACACAAACGTACAGCTATAATAACGTTAAAAAAATATAGCATGGAAAGAAACAAAATGCATCCAAAGGGTGAAGACATAATATGGAGGCGGGTAACACGTACCGACCTGCACCGACTAACCAGTGATGTGCCGTGTTGGCTATTTCATGGAATTGAAATGCTTTATAGAGATTCTTCCGACTCAAGTCCTGATTTGAATCGTGTTTTAAAAAACATTCTAGTGTCAGTCGGTCGGTAAAATATTTCGAGATCAAAAAAAGATGACTTGGCACATCACTAGTCAGTCTGTATCGGTTATCTGCCTCTTTATGTCTTCACCCAAATCGTGACTCTGAGAATAGGTATTTTTTTACTAATGTGAACTACATGAGAAACGGGGACTAAGGTTTATTGGTAGATGCTGCCGTTGGTTCTGCGCTTGATCTACCACGTGTCATACCAGCTGGATGCTATGAGGATTTATTAACACATAAATACTTTTTAGTGTGACGCTGTTCTTTGATATGATTTGTATTTTGATATATGAAATATGTGACAAGTTACTATAGCTGTCATTCAGAAAATGTAGTTAAGAAGGTTTCGATCAAGATTTCAAGTATTTAATGTATAACAGATGATAAATAACATCATTTTTATTTAATTATTTGGTTTACACCGGTATCATATCATTTTATCCATAGAAATTTTTCAATAATGAAATATTATATGAATGTGGACTTGAATAGAACCATAGAACTTCATGGCATTTGCGTACAATTTGAATACAGGTTCATATTAACTACATACACATCCCATGAAACGCATCTACTAAAACAAGCGTGTAACTATACAAGTTTATAGTTAGGTGATGATTGTGAAAGTCACTGGTGCAATCAGTACCCAGAAAGAAAAGTCATGTTAACTAAGCAAAATATTGCCCTATTTATTTAGGTTTAAACCATTGAAATACTGTTACTAGCGTATGGAATTAATGCCATGAACAAGTCCCACACAGTATGGAATTGACGCCAATGGCCAATGGTACGTACGTACAAGTACGTATCAAAGATTGTAGAACTAAATAACGCCTCTATACGGTCCATATAAAGAAAGACTGTCCTTTTACTTTTTGGCGTCCGCTTATTCTTATTCAAAATCCAAACCACGAATGATGTTAGAAAATTTATAAATACAACATGTTTACTACTCAAAGTCAAATACTAAAAACAAAAGCTTATTTGTCTTCAATTTTGTTGGGTTAATGATCACTTCACCGCCATACTATTTCAACAAAACCGACTTCAAAAACAAAAAACACCAAAAATTCTTAAATAAACTCTTGAAAGGACTCCATTTTAGGCAAACCTTGTCCTTGGAATGGAGTCCTTTCAAGAGTTTATTAAGGACTATTTAGTGTATTTTGTTTTTGAAGTCGGTTTTTACTTTATTATAAAAGTTATTTTATTTGCAAATTGTTAGTGATTATAATCAAGGGGAGGGGGTTTCACCTTTTGACTCTGCTCTTTAATAAGCTACAAAGTACCTTACATAAGTTACGGCGTCATAATCACTGAACTCCTAGCCATTAAGGAGTTCCACTATCAGCTCAGTTCTACAAAATAGTGACTATCAGACGTAAAGACACGTCAACATTGAAATACTAGTACAAAAACACTATACGCGCCTTTTAGATTTAAGAGTTTCCCTCGATTACACCAAGACCCCATCATCAGTTCCGGATTTGGCCACAATCGGACCAATTAAAAGTTAAACTCTATAAGAAAATGAAAAAAAAAATTCTAATCTGTCAACAAATGACTGAGATATGAGGATGATATACATACAAAAAAAACATACAATCTAATTGATAACTTCCTCCTTTTGAAATCGGTTAAAAAATAACAATTCGCCAGCAGACACACAATATCATAAAATGTACATTCATTATTACTCAGTTATCCCGTACGGAACGTGAGTCCGTTTTACCCGTTGCCAGTTTTTATGGATGTAAGTACTAGAGGCCCCAGTAAACTTTGTTTCGTATCCAGCCTCAGCGCGCCCCAGCTCCGTTTCATAATAACTTAAGGGGTAAGAGGTAAATACCAATTCAACAAAGTAAATATCATAAAAATCGGTCTACCGTTGTTGAAGTATAAAGTAGTGTTACTGATACTACTTTATTTTATATAAATAAGGTCATTATTTGCAACCCCATACATAATATGCAATAGAATTGGAACTATTGCTTATTCTTGGCCTGATTAATTTAGTATTTGTCTAAAATTGTCATTTAACTGTTTGGTAATAGAAACAGTTTGCTCATCATGTACCACAATTTTATTTTATGGACAATTTATTATTATAATTATATTTGTCGATAATTTTGGTCCTAGTATGTGCACATTTTGTTTGATCAAGTTTCGAAAATACACATTGTATATGGTAAAAGATCTTCGTTATAACTCATGAACCTCTTGAAATAGGCGCCATACATACAAATCTTTCTTGTTTATAGTATTAATAAGGATTACTTTATATGCAAGTTTACATAATATTTATTAATCATTTAAATACAACTACAAATCTTTATAAAAGAACGAATACTTTTTGTTATAATTAGAGACCATCGACGATCCAAATGCACTATGTGGCTTTATGTCTGTTGCATAAAGCCTCTAAGCGAATTGGTCGCCGTATAAAATTTGTGCAAAGCGTGATATTTTC
Organism: Pyrausta aurata; assembly: GCA_963584085.1. Classification (NCBI taxonomy): domain Eukaryota; kingdom Metazoa; phylum Arthropoda; class Insecta; order Lepidoptera; family Crambidae; genus Pyrausta; species Pyrausta aurata. The sequence continues at coordinate 5,183 of CAUZXH010000298.1, forward strand.
AAATTTGGAATGAGTATCATACACGAAATAAAAGACTAGCAGCGAAGACAACGAGCGACACACCCTTCCCCTCCGAGCGCTCGGCGCTGTCTGTCAAATTTCGATCGAAGATGAACGTCCGTGACAGCTCCAAATCTCAAATTTATAGGTTACTTTAGTAAGATATTTTGAATTTATTGTACACGATAAAATCAAGAATTTAGATGCTAAGACAAAGATAGGAACCTCTTTAACATTGTTTTATCAAATAACACAGAATAAGTGCAATGTATCTCAGAGATAATCGCCTGTCTTTAGGTGCGTATTTTATGCCAAAACATGGTTTCAATATTGTCTTCATTTGGAATAACCAGAGCAATAAATAAAAAAAACAGAGTCAACACCTTGTAGACGAACGTAATTCCCTTCAAGTTTATGTTATTTCAATAGCTGATGTCAACAACTGATCTAGAAAAGTGCACCAGAAAAACCGTCAATTTGGCTTCTATGATTGCAAATTACAGGCATTTTAAAGACTGAATCAAAAACTCAGAGCTTACATCTTATGTAGATAGCTTATTTCTACACAAATCAGCCAAAAAAAGTTGTCAGTTAAGTCATTTTTGGGAAGAAAACTGCACTTGAACTTTGTTAGAAGGTAGGTGACAGCAGCCTTAAAAAAAACCGACACAGCTAATATACAATGTGTCCCGACATCAGTGTCGGAGCCTTTGATGCTATGAAATATAGATTTTTTTATCGACAAATTGGCCCTCAATTTTTTTGTTTTCTGTCCAAAAGAAGTTTAGGACTTTATTTTAGTGAACATTCTCTTCTATCGTTTTAAAATAAAAAATAAGCAATTTAATGCTGTAGATTTATTCCAAGAGGCCAATAATTAAAAAATACACAGAAATAAATTACATCTTTTGGTCTTTAAATATTTTTATCACATGAAAATTAAAATATGATCTGGCTGCCATAATACAACCTTGACAGAAAACAAAAAATTGAGAGCCAATTTGTCGATAAAAAATTATATATTTCATAGCATTAAAGGCTCCGACACTGATGTCGGGACACATTGTATAGATAAAATATTTAGCTTGATACTATACTAAATATAAAACCGGGATTATGACGCCATATGCGCCATACGCCATTATACCATTTTTAGGAAACAAATTAAAAATTATAATACTCACAGTAATTGTGTATAATTATAATGATGACGATTTTTTGTGATGAATTTTTTAAATCATATTATTAATGAAATTACTTCCAAAAATGGTAAGGCGTTGTTTTTAGTTTTAATTAAACAATTGCATATGTACTCTTCTAAACAGTACCTTTACCTACTAAACTTCAACAAGTACAATTAGTACAAGAACTACTAAAACCAGCTGCCTTATTGAGTAAAAATTTAACATTCGCAAGCGCAACCTCATTTACCATAGCTGTGTTTGACCTAGGCAGGCTGTAGGTATGTATAATTTAACAGATAAATGTGTTCCTTTAAAACATAAGAATTACTTCTTTTAAATTGTAACTTTTTTATCAACACCCACTAATTCAGTGTTAATTGAAACGGAAGTATTTATAGGCACAACCCGCACAACTCAGCATACATATTGAAGAAAGATGTCTGTTTATACCATAAAATTAATATTCCTATCGGAAGAGAAGGACAAGTAAAAGCTGTCAAACGAAACCGATTTTTGATGGCTGTAACTAATTTTAGTAAGTAAAACTAGTAACTTAAATGAGATTACCTTTCGTCCGTGATTTATACCTATGTTCCTAGGTTAAACATATTAGTTTACTCTATGATAAACAGTCGACACAAAATGATCTTTGGCGCGAAAAAGCTTCTGTGCCTACTCCTTTTGTCCCACTTGCCGAGAATCTCCCTCCTGGACATGATCTACCATGGCCGATCTGGAAGTCCTTAAACAGGCTTCGGACTCAGGTTGGCCGAAGTAAGGAGAACATGGCCAGGTGGGGATTTTTGGCAAGCTCCGATGTGGACTGTGTTTGCGGTGTAGTGCAAACTATGGCACACTTAACATCGTGCCCGGCGTGCCCCAACACCTGCACGCCAGCGGATTTAATGAAATGCAGTCGATCCGCAATACAAGTGGCTGAATTCTGGGCTGCTACGTTGTAATTTCTCCATTATAATTCCTCCATATGGGTTTCCATCGACACGCTAAGAAGAAGACACAAAATATCGGACATGCAGCCCTAGTGAAAAATTATTTCTTTAGACAAATATTCGTAGATATGCATTACCTATGTTATTCTGTCTTTCCTTTTTACGTAAATTAACTTTTATAGAATAGAATAATCAAACTGCGTACTTTAAATTTGAAGCGCATTGGTAAATATAAATTGGAGGCTTCGATTTGGACTAATCTACCTGGTAAATGAATTTTTGTTTGTGTTATTTCGCTGTAATGAACAACAATCAATCACCGATCAAGTCACCATGTTTCAGGAAAACTATTTCTAAACAATATACACAATTTCACTTGAATTTATAAAAAATCACATGAAAGAAATTTTCGGCGAGGCTCCATGGGGCTCTAATCTGACTGACAGCCGTCAAAAACGGTTCTGCTACATCGCATCTCGCATCTCATTTTATCACACAGTTTTCTACTAGTGACATCTCGCTCTTGTCGTTCTATTCAAAAGGGATATTAATTGTATGGTTTATACTGCCACCGACTTTTGTTTGACCTATAGTTATAATAGTAGATCCTCAGATGACCTATATTCATTACAAGACCGCTTCATACATCATAGCACCCTATTAAAGAAAATAATATCGTCGGTGAGCAAACAACACCCTGGAAGTCCTATGAATTTATGGATGATTTATGCGGTGTTCTTAGCTCATCGACGATATGGTACCTTGACCAACTGTATCAATCTATTATTTTGCTATATTAGAGTCTATACCTTTAAGGTACTGTTACACATGCTCATTTCAAGCACGAAAGCATGCTTATTTTGAGCAATTGCTACTTACTAGCATGTGTGTCGGAATGTTGCTCAAAATTAGCATGCTCATTTCGAGTTTGCTTAAAAATCAACAGGCGTGCGATTTTTGAGCATGCTACCTGCGGCGCGGGTGGAAGGGGGCGTGCTTCAAGCACGTCTAAACAGGTTTGCTTAATGAGCATGCTAGTATCGATCAGTCGTTCGCAACAAGTGAAGTGCGCGTTCACAATTTCACGCAAAATGTCTCGCTGGGGCGACGAAAAAACGCTCAAATTTGTAATGTTATATAGAAATAACGAGTGCTTGTGGAATCCCCGCATACCGCAGTATAAAAATAATAAGTACAATAATAATAATAATAATCACGGACCCAAATCTTTCTGTTTCTTTTCTTTTTTTGACGAGGTGATATAAGCTTTTGGATGCATTGCATCGCCAGCAAAAGAATGATCTTGTTTAGCTCCATACGGATAGCTGTTTGATTGTCCATGACTTTATTTGAACTGACAGAGAGCGAGGAAGCACGCTTTAAAATGGCATGTGTATTTGAATGTCTGCTTTGAGCATGCTTATTCAGGAGCATACTTAAAACTAGCATGCCTAGTGCTAGCAAATGTAAACTGCTCATCAGCATGCTCGTATTGAGCATACTCAATAGCACGGTTTTAAGCATGCTATTTTAGAGCATGTGTAACAGTAGCTTTAGTACATGTAACATACCTATGCAGATGGGCAGGCGCCTTGTTGAGCAGCGTGTAGTACTGGCGGACAAACTCGCGGCCGACGCTCTGCGGGGACGGGGACGCCTCCATTACCATCGCTGTTGTTAACCGTGCGCCAATACAGCCCTCTGCTATACGCTGCCCTGGAAAAACAAAAAAATTATAATGCTATTTAAGAAAAATCAAGATGACATCAAGAGAGAAGCCGGGTCGATGTAAATACAGGTGGCTCAGGATAGAAGAGACTGGCATAAAAGAAAGGAGGCCTACACCAAGAAAATAGTAGAAGAAGGCTGAGAAGAAGAAGAAGCAAAAACAATAAATCTACTATATAAATATAAGTCGGGTTTTCCTCCCTGACGCTATAACTCCAGAACGCACGAACCGATTTCCACGGTTTTCCATTCGTTGGAAAGGTCTCGGGCTCCGTGAGGTTTATAGCAAAGAAAATTCCCATAAATCGGGGCCGGGGCGGGACAGGGCTGGGGGCGAAACGAAGTTCGCTGGGACCGCTAGTTCTAATATAAACACATTTGTAAAAGAAAAAAAATAACAGATGCTGCCCAATATGATTTTATACTAAAATGGCGATGGGAAGGACACTAAAAATATACAAAAAATAAGTGCGAGTCGGACTCGCGCACAAGAGGTTCCGTATCAAATTACTCTGTAAGTAAGCACTTAATAAAAATAAAATAAAATAAAATTATTTGTATACTTATCATAGACATAATAGTTTTCCATTAAATTCATCATAATATATGCTAGGGCTGTGTTTTTTTTTGTTGGGAGAGGGTGTGGATGGACATTAAACTCAAACAAATATTTGCCCATTAAAACAAAATGTTACAAAAACAGGTCACTTAATCGGAAAAAAAAATTTGCATACTCATTATGATTTTAGACCAATTCAACAATACCCCATACTACGGGTTAGGCAGGAGAAAAAAAAACATCCTTACTTTAATTGAGGAGGTACCACAGACATGATGAATCTATAAGGGTTCCTTGTTGGACTATGGAACCCTATAAAAAGATTGACCAGAATGTTCAAAAAGAAGAAGATTCACGTCCCATACATTCGTGGACCAAAACCGAAAGTGGCGGCCAGTGAAAAAACATAACAGATTCTTGTAGATTACGTTAAGGCGATCATATTTTGGTATGGCGACAACTCTCTACAATTAGCGGCAACCCATTTTTTTTTAGGTTTGGAATGTTTTATTTACATTGATCCTAAGAACGAAAGTGGTGGCCAAAAGAAACAAATACTAGATACTATAGGTAACATCCAGATGATCATTTTTTAGTTCGACGTCAACATGATACGATAAGCGGCCAATCGTTAACCGTTGTCTGGTTACCATAGTACAAGCTTTGCTTATTTTGGAACCAGATGGCGCTGTGTGAAATGTCCAAGGATATTTATTTATTATTTATTGAAAACAAATACTCGGTTAGTGAAGGTCCTACTCTGGCGATTATTTTTTGTTATGACAGCAACACTCTACGATAAGCGGCCATGCAGCTATTTATGTTTGAATGTTACATAAAATAAATACGAAAAAGTGTGATTAATGAAAAATAATAGTAGGATATTATAGAGTACATAGTGGTGATCATTTCTTGTTATGACGACAACATTGTGCGATGAGCGGCCAAGCAGTTATTTTACAATAAAGTCATTTTGGACCAAAAACTGGAAGTGGCGGCCAGTGTAAAAAAATAACAGGTTCTTGTAGATTACGTTAAGGCAATTATACGAAATCTTCAAACTTAAATATCTGCTTGGCCGCTTATCGTATCATATTGTTGTCGAACTAAAAAATGATCATCTGGATGTTACCTATACCTATAGTAATATAGTATTTGTTTATTTTGGCCGTCACTTTTGTTCTTAGGATCAATGTAAATAAAACATTCAATCCTAAAAAAAATGGGTGGCCGCTAATTGTAGATAGTTGTCGTCATAACAAAAAATGATCGCCATAGCGTGATCTATAACAATTTATCATTTATTTTCACTGGCCGGCACTTTTGATTTATGGTCCAAAATGAATGATGTCCTTTGCCGCGAAAGTTCTGATATGTGACGTCAGTAGTCGTGTCACAATGGTGGTCGTCAGTGTCGACACTTTAAAACATAACTTAAGAGTTTAGGAAAAAAAAAACAATTCGATACAATTACACTAATAAGAGTGCATTCAGTCCAAATATTATTATCCAGCGCCGTGGTTTTTGATCAATAAATAAAATGGAATCTTAAAATTTGATTGATTTTTTGGCAAAATTAAAAACTTCAAATTACATTCCCTGGTAACTTTTGCGACTGTTTTGTTTAAGTGTATATCTAGGTAGTTCATATTTCACTGAATTTGGATCAATATTTTTTTTTTAAATATTCATATATATTTTAAATTGCACTTGTAAAAAGACAACTGTGAACCTGTGACAGACGAGGAACTCGTCTGTCACAGGTTCACAGTTGTCTTTTTACAAGTGCAATTTATATTATTAAGTTTGAATAGTGATAAAACACTATAAAAACAAAAATAAACTATATTCATATATATTTAGAGCCTTTATGAAAACTTTATTCAATCAAACTTAAACTTAGCCTTTATTTAAATGGTGGACTTAATGCTAAGAGCATTCTCTTCTCCAGTTATACTTAAGTATAGAAAATTAAAAGTACTACAACTTTAGGTCATGTACAAAGATTTTAACAGGTGCAGGAGAATGATGTTTAATAGAAATTAAAAAAAAACATGACAAAAAATACAATAATATTAGATTTTGTGTCGGGATATACTGTGACTCATCTTCAGACTTCAGTCAGAGAGTGTTCTCTTGTGTAATTATGTCAAAGCGACCGCAACTGTCAACAGATGCTATCGCTACATGTGTAGCAGGCGTACTGACTTTTAACAAGAATGTTGTGCCTGCCGCCCGAACCTCTCACAAACCCCGCTCTCGCCTCCCCCCGCGCCCCTGTACCCCGCAGGCGAGGTCTCAATTTCGCAGTTTACCTATAACTAAAATAGTTGAATTTTTATCCCGTTTTGTTTTCATAATTATTTTTTTTACCAATTTTCATATTTCCAATATTTCAAGGAAAACTATACAAGCTAGGACAAAATGGTCAAGGACTAAATTATTTGTCAATAAATTACCTACAAATAAGTACTTTAATTCATTTTGATACAAGTTATAGTTTTCAAGCTATGGTGCATCAAAGAGTACTTAAAATGTGCGCTTAGCAGAAATAAAACATTTAATACAAAAAAAACAACATAATTAATTAATTTTCACAAGAATTTATTAATTTTTAATAGAATTTATTATTTAATTTAGATAGCTAAAACAAATCAGTATTGTTATTATTATCTCTAAAGGTATTTTGAAGCTACTAAGACCCCAATGTCTGTCATATGGTGGAACAACACAATGCAGCTCTAACACATCAACATATTTTTCTGTAGCCTTTTTTGCAGATGTCAGACTGATTGTGGATGTTATTTAAAATTACATTTTGATAACAGATTTAGATTTATTTAGAGGTTTCTGGCCTTGGTCACTTGATTCTGGAGTTTGAAAAGACAGTTTGGGCTGCCCAGCTATGAAAATAAATCTATTATTAAATCACACTGAGATTTAATGAAGTAAGTTCAATTACATGTCTTTTTTTATACTGTTCACAGTCTTGGCATATTATATTGATTATATTTATACTTTGAAATACTATATCATGTAATGTATCGCTGTTTTCCTTTTTAGGAATATAGACAACCCAATTATTATAGGTGAACACATTACTTTAATAAGATACAATAAGAAGAGAACACTAAAATAATAAAAACAGAAGATTAAAAGGGCTTTTCTTTTTATTATATTGATTATCAGATAAGTCCTAATAGCTAAAATACCATACACAGTTTTGGGCGATGCAATACCTACCATTCAAATAAGTACCACCATATAAACAAAAATCACTTAGGGCCTAAGACATGAACGTGATTAGCTGGATGGAAGTCCTGACAGAATGGAAGGTCAAGAATGTGCAATGTCAGGACGAGGCGCACTGGAAATTACTGCCTCGTATTGTCAAAGCACGCATGGCGACTTCAACAATCTCCAATGAGACTTACTTTATAGTACAACTCAGCCAAAGGTTTTCCACGATAATTTAGGCACTTATTCTAAGTAAAATACCATAATATTACAAATTATTACATAAATAGTACTATTACAACTGTATTATTGAAGATTAACCTATAGAAAGAAAGACGTCGGCTGATGGCATAAATAGTAATTCATGATAAAATTTGATTGTTAAAAATCTGTAGAAAACTTACCTCAGTAAATTTTAGGCATTAAAGTGGAGTAATCTTCTACAAACTATCACGAAAATCGCGTAATTTTCACAATATTTCAGACTGAAAACAGAAAAAAGAGCCTACCTCACCGTTCGGATGTCAACTTTTTTTTTAATTGTAAGTGTGTGTTGCCATGCCATGCATGCATGCCACCTTTTTGTTTTGTCAAAAACTATTTTTATCATAGAGAAAGAAAAATCTTACAATCTATGTATGAATTAATCTCAAAGAGTATAATAATAATGTATAATCACTACGTATAAATCTAAGGAAGGTACATACATCAACTCTTCCTCGAAACTAAATTAAAAGTAATATGTAATTTTTACTAAGAAGTGTAGCGTAGTGCGTAAGCCGTAAAGTTGCCTTTTGACTGTGGGATATAATACACTAGCTTTTGCCCGCGACTTCGATCGCGTGGACTTCAGGTTCGTCCCGTCTAGTAGCGCAAAAAATGTGTTTTTTTACGACCTCACATTAGAAACCTCAAAAATTGTAGCCTATATGTTATTCTGATGTATAAGCTATATTGTGGTAAAGTTTCATTCAAATCCATTCAGTAGTTTTTACGTGAAAGAGTAACAAACATCCATACATCCATACTTACAAACTTTCGCCTTTATAATAGTAGTAGGATATAATAGTAGTAGGATTAATCAGTCAGGTATCAAACGACTGCCGGGAGTCGCATAATAATGGAATTTCTATTGTGTCTCGTTCACACATACTTGACGAGTTAATATATACCTATTACGATATTTTTTATATTCCGAGATATAATTTCCACCTGTTCACACTATGTCAAGTATATATTTATGGGATATATATTTTCTTAGTTTTGTATGGGATTGTCCACCACCGCGGGGGGGGGCGGAGGTGCGGGGGGCGGAGGTGCGGGGGGCGGAGGTGCGGGGGGCGGAGGTGCGGGGGGCGGAGGTGCGGGGGGCGGAAAATATATCTTTCTCGAATCGCTACAAAACATATTATAGCTCGGTCGGGATATAAAATATTATATTTCTCAGTGAGAAGGGTTCCATTGTAAACTATGGTGAGTATTGGTGAAATATTGAGCGATATCGAGTATATCTCGGTATATTAATATATATTTCCCAGTGAATAGGCAGCTTAAGCTGGCTGATCAAATTAGTTAGTAGAAGAGAATCTAGTAAATAAATAATGCATGCGCCCACCCATCGCGCTTCACCACGCTACGAACGACACAGCCACTACTCTTACTAATCTGTGATACAAACATTTTGCTCCAAAATAGTGGTCTGGGTCTTTTTTTTTTTTTTTTTAGTTTGCTGTTACTGTCCCACTGCTGGGCAAAAGCCTCCCCCAAACTTCTCCAGTGGTCGCGGTTATTGGTCTGAGCCAGCCAGTCTTCACAGAAGTGATCCAGATCATCTCGCCATCGTTTTCTGGGTCTGCCTTTCGAGCGACGTCCATCAGTAGGCACCCAGTGGGTGACGATCTTAGTCCATTTTTTGGGGCACATTCTGTTCACGTGGCCCGCCCAGTCCCATTTAAGCCTAGCGGTCTTTACACCTACATCAGCTATTCCAGTTTTGGATCGGATCATGGTGTTCCGGATCCGATCCGTCCTCTTTATCCCCAGAACGCTACGTTCCATAGCCCTTTGGCAAACCCCAAGCTTGAACTTTTGGCTTTTGGTCAGCGACCAAGTTTGTGCACCGTAGGTTAGGACAGGTAAAATGCAAACGTCGATAAGCTTTCGTTTGAGGCATATGGGGAGATCTCCCTTCATGTAAGGTTTTAAGGACCAGTAGCTCTTCCAGGCATTCTCAACACGACGGTTGATTTCCTTGTCTTGCCTGTTGTCGAAGGAGACTAACTGGCCCAAGTAGATGTATTCATCGACGTATTGCATCCCCTGATCCCCAACCACTACACTTCGCTTGACGCTGTTGGTCATAATTTTTGTTTTGGACCTGTTCATTGCCAATCCAACCTTGAGGCTCGCAGTTCTCAGGTCTTCAAGCATCTCCTGTAGCTCTGTAGAGGTGCTCGCAAATAAGACAATGTCGTCAGCAAATCGGAGGTTGGTGAGAAATTTTTCACCTCCTACATTTATCCCTTTTGATAGCCACGAACTTGGCAGGTCTTTGAACACCTCTTCAAGAACACTGGTGAATAATTTTGGAGATAAGGGATCACCCTGCTTAACGCCTTTTTGGATTTCAAATTCATGGCCAGAAGTGTGTAATTTTAGATTCGCTGTACTACTTTGGTAAATTTTCTGTAGAAGTTGTATATAGGTCAGATCTATATCTTGGTGGCTAAGCGCAGAAAAGATTGAAGAATGTGTTATGCTATCAAATGCTTTTGAGTAATCTACAAAGGCCAGGTATAGTGGCTTTTTAAATTCTGCAAACTTTTCAATGATCTGGTTTACGGTATGCAGGTGATCTGTGGTTGAGAAGTTTGGTCTAAACCCAGCTTGTTCTGGAGGTTGGTGAAGGTCTAATTTAAATGCAATTCTATTCTGTATTATAGAGATAAATAATTTATAAATATGTGAAATCAAGCTAATAGGTCTGTAATTGTTGATGTCAGATGTGTTACCTTTCTTGTGAAGAATTATAATGTTGGAATGGCAGAAACCTTGTGGTAATGATCCAGTCTTGAGAATCTGGTTAAAAAGTCTTGTTAGCTGGGAACGTAGGTTCAGTTTGCCTATTTTCAGTGCTTCTGAGGTTACACCATCTTCTCCGGGGCTCTTACTGTATTTAAGTCGCTTAATCGCATTGTCAGTCTCTTTTTCTGTTATATCTGGTATGCGGTAGTCGTAGAAGTAGTCAATTTCGTCAAAGTTCTTGGTGTTGTCTGAATATAAGGATTTGTAGAAATCAGTGCAAATGTTCATAAGGTTCATAAGGTCTGGGTCTGGGTAGTAATAAAATAATATCACATATTTATTTTTCGATTTGCGCATTTATCATTCATTACGTGTTCATTACATACGGTCAGTTGGTTGATTCAAATACAAAATGTCGCGGAGTGTTCCTGTTGCTTCTCTGTATTATGGCCCATTTTACACGAGGCCAGTAGCACTGGGCGCCAGCAAATTCGAAACCGTTCTATTGTTTTGTAATGGGAGCGAAAATTTTTATTAAAGGCCCTTCCAGTAAAACCAGTAAGTCAATTCTAAATGGTTTTAATAGTAAAAATTAAAATAGTCATCTTCTAACAAAATAAATCGAACTACAGTACTAGCAGTCAATGATGTTTTAAAAGTAATCACTGACTACAGCTTGACCTGGCATTTACACATGCGATGCGTGCGCGCTGACGCGAGCACGAGTGCTGCTGACGTGAGCTTGGCTGACTGTTGTTCACACATTCGCGAAAATAATCAAGGCACTGTTGCACATAAACATGCCAAGCGTTGCATTTGTTGCGCCTTGAGGTGTTAACCGATTGTTAAAATATATGTAAAAATATTTCCCTCGGATATTGTGAGAGCATTTGAGAGCAACAATCGCGTAATCGGGCGTAGTCTACGCTACGCCCACCCAGTAGCCCAGCACTAACTCCAAATGAATTTGTGTCTCCTATTTTTTCAATAAATAAATACCTACCTAATTTAAGAGACGAAGAAGAATATTAGGTCCCTGTATTTCATGCTCGCGAGTTGATGATTTATACCTATTGATATGATTGTGATATGATATGATTGAATGTTATGAGATGTCATGTCATGCATGCTTGCATGATGTATATGTAATGGATGATGGATAGAGTTGTAAGTCCAATGAATGTATCCTACCGAAGTATGCAGTAGCCTACCGGTAGACTACGGAAGACTACGGAATCCTACCATAGGATGCGGTAGCTTTCGTAGATTTAATTTAATTGTATTACAAATTAATTCTTGTAACAAATAAATGTTCTTTAATCTGAATTTGAAACAAATCATGGTCTATTTACTAAAACAGAGATTATTATTTATTTTTAGTTAAATATGTTTCATTTTAAAAAGTAAAATAAAAAAATATGATTTTTGATACAAATAGTCACCGCAAAAAAGTTATACAGGAAGTAAAACAGGATTTTCTTACAAATTAAAACGATTGCGAGACTTGGTATGTCACATTTGGTACTTTTCCGATTGTGCTCTAGTTTCTTTCGCAAGCTGCGGACGAAGCTGGTATGCATACTCGTAGAATACTACTAGCAACTGGATGCAAAACTTGTTTTGCAAAAAACCGTGCTTTAACCATGATTTATTGTAATATCTTGCAAATTCCATAATAAACGTTATCTACGAAAGCTACCTAGTATTCCGTAGTTTACCGTAGCCTACCGGTAGGCTACCGTGCGTTTTGGTAGGCTACGGTAGACTTACAACGCTAATGATGGATGATGTATGATCATACGGTATTATTTCTGAACGATTGAATTTCCGCCAAAAAAGACGCGGCAAGGTATTCTTTATGTTGGCACTAGTATTGATTTTTTGTCGTGAAAACAACGATATTTTTGTCTCTCTCTTACTTGTTCAATAATATCACTCCATCTTTTTCCATTATTGACAAATGCCATTGACCTTTTCGACCAGTAGCCGCTCATTGGTAGTTTCAGTAGGAGGGGATGTCAATTAATGAAAAAAAGGCGTCCCTAGCAGAGCAGCCAACATGACGCAAAATTTCGCGCCGACTCATCGCGCATTTCCTTTCATTCTTCTTCATTTGGCATTCGGTGTTGAAGGTCGTGCGTAGGCCATAATTTTAGTTTGTAATTTGTAATAGTACTAGTGTCGCAAATATACAAGCTATGGCTAATAACGATAACTTTGCACAAGACGTTACGGATAACCAGCTAAACGGAAATATGGAGAACGGTGGTGGCGACGGTCAACAGGACAATAGTGCCGATGGCCCCGGACGCGATGACGACAGGTATTTACACATGATTTTGTTTCTTTGCAGTGCTTACGTTAATTATTTGGTTAAAATCTGTTCAATAATGTATTTAAACTAAATTGATCATTATTATTAGCTTGCTGTATTTCGTTCACAGTTCTAATCTTTGCCCGCCACAATGGCGGCGGGTCCGGCATTCCCCCTATCGGCTTGTAAATCTATTGTAATCCTGGAGATCTATTCAAAATTGTACTTTTACACTTTCGCAGTGTGTTTTCCGCGATGTAAATCAAGTCATAAATGTCATAGTTTTAGTTTCAGAGTACTTTCAGGTTACTTATGTTAAATTTTGTTTTATCACGGAGCCGCATGAAGTAAAATGGCGTCATATTCGCGTCTCTTTTGCACCCGGCACCGGTTCAGTCCCGTTATTGATTTTTTCGTAGTGATTTGTGGCAGTATCGTACGGTGTCAAGTGAGCGGCCCCGGCCAATGAGCACTGCGGTAGTATATTTTACAACGTAGGCATTTGCAAGATTTTAAATCGGTGGTATCGCAAAGTGCGTTAACGGGTCGCCTGTAAGTTGAGGCGGCCCGGCGGTCAGTTTGGGGCGCTACTAACGCTGTGTCTCTCTGCAGGTGTGAGCCTGCCGAGCCGCCGCACCCGCCACCGGAGGACGTCATGGTATATATCCGCTGGGCTCACACTAAAGTAACAACGACCAAACTGACTAGTTTGCCTAGGCCACTTAACTTTGGGCCTTGTTCACACTTGCCAATTTCAAATCTTGCGATTTTACTGTAATATTGTTTCATTTTTGGTTGTCCTTTCTGATAATGTTAAATTTCCAGTTTACCTTTGTAACTTACAGGTTGTCAATTTGTTTTGCTGCAGTGCTTGGAGTTTGTTTTGAACAAAATAGTAGCTGTAAAGTACTGTAAACAAGTACTGCATAGTTTTAATGGTTAACTGTAATTTAAGTCAGTTTCTAAATCGAGACACAAGTCTGTAGATGATTTCTACACTTGTTAACATTTATATGCTTTCAAATTGCAGAAAACTCTTTGTTGGAGGCCTAAGCTGGGAAACCACAGACAGTAAGTGTTATCCCTTGTATTGTTTATTCATATTTTTTTTACTTGTGCTGCCTACATTATGATGACCTAATTCAGTTCTGCTTCTGAATATGATTGAAGACAACTTTACCCACAATTCTGATGATGATTCCATCAATTATGATTAAGCGTGTATTACTTGATTGTACACTAAGCGGGTTACTATTTGTTGCAGAGGAGTTACGTGACCACTTCAGTGCATACGGAGAAATTGAGAGTATCAATGTGAAGACTGACCCAAACACAGGCAGATCCAGAGGATTTGCCTTCATTGTATTTAAGGCGCCAGACTCCATCGACAAAGTAATGGCAGCCGAAGAACACACAATAAACAACAAAAAAGTTGATCCCAAAAAGGCCAAAGCAAGGCATGGCAAAATATTTGTTGGTGGACTTAGCAGTGAAATATCAGATGATGAAATCAAAAA
>CAUZXH010000299.1:0-15527 GCA_963584085.1 Pyrausta aurata
ACAGTAGTAGGGATTCGTGCGTTCTGGCTCACTATTTCCGGTCCCCCCCTTCCCCCCTCTCTTCCCTTCCCCGCCCCCGCATTTTCTAGCTCATCATCGGCGGTCTGAGCGGGATCGTCGGCTAAAAAAAAAAAAAAAAGTTTGGTGTCAAAATGGGGGTTTTCGGCCATGCCCGATCGATCTATGCGGTCCATTTTTGCGTAGCTGCACTCCTTCGCGTTTTAGCTTTTGCGTCAGATAAGCTCCAATACCCCTCATTAAGATAAGGCTAATGATCTCCTCGACGCCCCTTTGTCCTTTCACACTATTGTACTTATAGTCGAAAAACACTATGGTATTAGAGATAACATTCCTTTGTCAGGTTGTCAACAATAGAAGCAGTGTTTCGAAATAAAACTTTGGCATTCGCTAGGTAGATATCGCTTTTTGTATTACAGGTGGAACAGACGCACTACCATAATACGTGAGCACAGCAGCACCATCTAGAATTTTAACGGGGTTGCGGTTTGTTTGACAAATATTTCCGAACTTAGTAGAAGTTTTTAGTAGGAGCTCACATGTATTTGTTAATTTGTTAGTCTTTCTTTACCATCTGCCAATGGAATCCGTAATAAATTGAAATATTCATTTTCATTCTACAATTTTCTTTGTGTAATACCTTACCTTAGTATTAATTGTTATAGCTTACGACCACATGGTACTGGCGCCATTGATTATGAAGAAAATACATTTAAGCACTACTAATACCAAACAGACGATGAATAAACCTCAACAATTCCGGAATATCTACTCGGCTAAGGTTAATTTGCATTTTAATTCGTTACCCAATTTACTTTGTGGCAATCAATGATAGTTTGTTCATTAGAAGATTCAAGTTTGTTGTTAAAGTTTTTTTTGCTAGCCGTTGCTGTCCCATTGCTGGGCAAAGGCCTTCCCCAAACTACTCCATGCGTCCTTGTTCTTGGTAAGGGTTTGCCAGTCCTCGTGATATTTGTCTAGATCGTCGCGCCACCGCTTTCAAGGTCTGCCTTTCGGACGGCGTTCATCGGTAGGAAGCCAGTGAGTGACGATCTTGGACCACTTCTTAGTAGACATGCTGAGGACGTGGTCCGCCCAGTCCCACTTAAGTTTAGCGCTTTTAACACCAACGTCGATAATGCCGGTTTATGTTCGGATTGTGGTGTTGCAGATTATTGTAAAAAAAATACACATTAAAATAATTTACCTTTAAAATAATAAAGAAAAGAGGAAAGAAAAAGTATTGATTGGAGAAACATTACAAATCACTACTTTCTGCATTTGTTATATTGGTGATATTGAAGTTGTTAATCATGTCTAAACTCAAACTGATACTATTGTACTTGAAGTTAGAAAGATACGAAATCTGCGAAAGTGCAGAGTGCGTTTACTCATTTTAATTAGTTTGTTCTGAGTATAAGTCAAACAAGACTCCAATAGAACTAGATACAAAGTAAGTAAGTAATAGTTCTTTTTTTAAATTTAATATTTCTTATGAAAATTATGAAAAACTCTTATAGTTATTGTTATTCTTCAGCTTGCAAGTTGGAACTGGCTTAAAACGTCTGGATGATGATAAAGTACATGGGATCATGATAATAAAACCTCTTCTAATCAAGTAGTCTAGTTTTTTCATTATTTTTTTTGGTTCGGTTGAATAAAAGTATTTTCTTTCTTTCTTAAAAAAAGGAGACGTTCGAGCAGCAATCATTTAAGGATTTAGTTTTTTGAGCGAAAATGATTGCAAATACAACATCGTGGAGTGTGAGGTCTATCGGAGTAATATCCATAAGAATAATTATTTTCGTATTCATCTACTGCATTTGGAAAACGTGTGCATACGTATAGAATTGTACCAATCTCGAATAATAATAAGATATTAGAATTCAACTTATTTTGTTCTTCTATTAATAATACTCTTCAGACTTTGTTGAATGAATGTATCTTAGACGTAAAAACATTTAATTTTTTTTTGTATAGTGCAAAACGAACAATAAAAAAATTATAAGTTCATTTTTCTTTCTAACTCCGAACTATAGAATAAACATATTAGAAAAATTAACGACATTTCTCGACGCTCTACATGAAACAATTTCAAACAAAATAAGCGAATTGGAAAAAATTGACAGCGGTTGGTCTTTTTTGAAATTTACTTAGCGTTGATATAATGTAAATGAATTTAACCCACTTCGTGGTTCTTCTTAAATTGATTTACCTCATGATAATTATAAGAAATAAAAAGGCAGTAATAAGTGTTAAAAATGCGTAGGTACAATCTTTAAAGTGAATCTTACTCCCAGCATTGTATCCAGCTACTGAAAATTCAAATCGTGTCACTCCATATTCTAAATATAAACAGAAATTACATTTCACAGGTGTTGATTTTCCCAGTTAACTGTTCTTATAAATAATATCGAAAAGTTAAATAATATAAGTATAAACGTATATGGTTAACTAAACTGTGTCTTTATCCAAGTAAGTGCTGTGTACTTTGTGCTGTTGATGTACCTAAATAAATAAATAAATTGTTTGGAATACAATGCCGTGAGTAAGAACAATTCGGTGATTTGTCCATTATATTTTTACTAAGTCGCTAAAACGCACTTATATTAATTTGCTGTACATAAGGGTCGGAAGTAACGGACATTATGCCTACATAAAAAAAAAACTTATCTCGCTTAGTTAGTAGTCAGATTACATCTCATAGTGATATTTATATTTTGTGATGGTTGTCCTATTTATTTTAACAATCAGGATGCACTTAATAAACACATAAATAGGAACTGTGCTCAAAACAGAACTGATCTTTCTAAGTGTGAGTAGGAAAAAATTGTCTTTTCTCAATACAATTGATTCATGTACAAATAATGATCCATTCAAATCGTTCACTATTAATGTGCTTAGACATGATGGCTACAGTTTCGACAATTATGTTAAATGTTCTAACGATGATAAACTCTTAAAATATACACCGGTTCAAATTGTGCTCATGCTTTTTTTACAAAATTACATGAACACATTCAAAGTATCGCCATTTCCCAAAACATACTCTTCTTAGGTAGACAAAAACAAAATAAAAGAATCCTCCATAAATATTATTAAGTTACTTAGATAAGTGGACAAAAAACTAAGCATCGAACAATATATTGACCATGATTAGCACAAAGGTGTTTTTCAGAGGTTAATGTCATGAGGTGTGTAGTAAAGTGGGTAGTACCGCGATTCATACTTTTATTTTACATATTGCACAATCTCAGTAATTATGATGCATATTTTATTGTGCATGCCCTAAACTTTGCAAATGGTGTAATAATACATTTTTTTTCAAAAGTTTTGAATGTCAATAGTAATGAAGCGAATTTAAGGTTTAAAAAGTCTATCTTAAAAAGACTAAAAATATCCTCTAGTTTAGAATCATTAGATAACAAACTTAATAAAGATCAATTCCGAAAAATGAAAAAGATTACCCCGACCATACTGACTTTAAACTTTTAAAGCGAAAGGGGTATCTATATGAACACAATAGATTGACCATCGATTGAATGTTTCACCAGTATGTTAATTGGGCATGATATTTCTGAAACTGATATTTTACTGTCGCACAATGGCTGACTATTCTAATAAACGGATGTTCTTGTTCTATTTTAAATTTTTAAACTATTTTATAATGTTAGCATTAAAAAAACCTATAATTCAGATCCTGCTCGAGGGTTAAGTTGGGATGCTTTGTTAAAAAACACTTTATAGAATTAGAATTACTATTAACAGATTTTGATAAAATTGCTTTCATCAAGCTGCCTTGATAATTACCCGAGTATCAGAGCAGGAATATCACAGTGCAGCCATTGTTATGCAAAAGCAAATAATCAATAATAATAATGGATACCTTTGACAAAAACGATTCTGTATCGTATTTTATTTATCTTGATGCCAACAATTATATGGGTGGGCTCTATGTCTCAACATTTACCTTCGTTGAATTTTGAATGGAAAGATCTTAGTCGTAAATTATAATGACCGAACAATTCACACGTTGGTTATATCTTAAAAGTAAAATACCCCAATAGTTTACACGATGATCATTCAGACTTTTTCATTATGTCCACAAAATATTTGTGTTTGCAATTCTAAGGAACCAAAGCTAGTTACAAACTTGTGTCATAAGAAAAAATATGTTATACATTATAGAAACTTTTCACAATGCCAAAAATTCAGTTTTCATGTTCAAAAGTTCATAGAGAATTGAAATAAAAACAAAGTCCATGGTTAAAAAATATTGAATTAAATACGGAATAACGACCTTTAGCAAATTTTATTTTGAAGAAAAAAATCCAATTGATGTGCAATGAATCTTTATTAACTGATGAAATGAAACTTGTGTCATAAGAAAAATATGTTTTACATTATAGAAATCTTTTCACAATGTCAAAAATTCAGTTTGCATGTTCAAAAAGTTCATAGAGAATTGAAATAAAAACAAAGCCCTTGGTTAAGAAAAAATATTGAACTTAATACAGAATTACGAACGTAAGAAAATCTGATTTTGAAAAATAAATATTTGAAATGAATCTTTATTAACTGATGACATGAAACTTGCATCGTAAGAAAAAATATGTATTATAGAAATCTATTTACAATGTCAAAAATTCGTTTTGCGTGTTACTGAAGTTCGTAGAGAATTAAAATTTAAACAAAGCCCCTGGTTAAAAAATATATTGAGTTAAATACAGAATTACGAACATAGGAAAAATCTGATTGTGACAAAAAAAGATTTCGAAATTAATATTTATTAACTGTTGAGATAAAAACAAAGTGATTCCTTAATTATTTTGATTTTCTTTTTAGTTTATAGGAATTGATGCAAATTATCTTATTTGGTTGGATGCTTAGCTACAAAAAACTTTTGTTCAGTCTTTACAGCTATAGTTATTGATAGTATGAAATTGAAAATACTATTGTGTTTGTAGAATAAAGGAAACTGAATTGCAAATACATCATCTTATTGTTTTAGAAATGCAAAAAAAACTTATCCATATAACCCTAAACCAGTTACAGCATTTTTAAGGTCGACAAAAAAAGTCAATTGCTGCAAGTAGTAAACAACCTGTTTATCAAATCTTTAGAACTCAACGTTTTTAAAAAAACCAAACATCTTCTTATTTACTTGTTGAAAAATCGTACTGATTATTATGTGGAAAATCAGACGTATCATAATATTAATTTAAATCTTTCTTATAAAAATCTTCACAAAATACTTGATACACCAAAGTAATCGGTGTGGGTAAAGATCAATTTCAAATTGGAAAAATTGGTTTTTCATATACTAGTGTAGTGAAAAATCACACACTAAAATTTTTGAAATATCTTATAATACATAATGAAAAAGTCTGAATGATCATCGTGTAAACTATTGGGGTATTTTACTTTTAAGATATAACCAACGTGTGAATTGTTTGGTCATTATAATTTACGACTAAGATCTTTCCATTCAAAATTCAACGAAGGTAAATGTTGAGACATAGAGCCCACCCATATAAATTTTTGGCATCAAGATAAATAAAATACGATACAGAATCGTTTTTGTCAAAGGTATCCATTATTATTATTGATTATTTGCTTTTGCATAACAATGGCTGCACTGTGATATTCCTGCTCTGATACTCGGGTAATTATCAAGGCAGCTTGATGAAAGCAATTTTATCAAAATCTGTTAATAATTCTAATTCTATAAAGTGTTTTTTAACAAAGCATCCCAACTTAACCCTCGAGCAGGATCTAAATTATAGGTTTTTTAATGCTAACATTATAAAATAGTTTAAAAATGACACATAGAACAAGAACATCCGTTTGTTAGAATAGTCAGCCATTGTACGACAGTGAAATATCAGTTTCAGAAATACCATGCCCAATTAACATAATGGTGAAACATTCAATCGATGGTCAATCTATTGTGTTCATATAGATACCCCTTTCGCTTTAAAAGTTTAAAGTCAGTATGTCGGGGTAATCTTTTTCATTTTTCTGAATTGATCTTCATTAAGTTTGTTATCTAATGATTCTAAACTAGAGGATATTTTTTTAAAGATAGACTTTTTAAACCTTAAATTCACTTGATTACTATTGACATTCAAAACTTTTGAAAAAAAAAAATGTATTATTACACCATTTGCAAAGTTTAAGGCATGCACAATAAAATATGCATCATAATTACTGAGATTGTGCAATATGTAAAATAAAAGTATGAATCACGGTACTACCCACTTTACTACACACCTCATGACATTAACCTCTGAAAAACACCTTTGTGCTAATCATGGTCAATATATTGTTCGATGCTTATTTTTTTTTTCCACTTATCTAAGTAACTTAATAATATTTATGGAGGATTCTTTTATTTTATTTTTGTCTACCTAAGAAGAGTATGTTTTGGGAAATTGCTGGTTTTGGCGATACTTTGAATGTCTTCATGTAATTTTGTAAAAAAAGCATGAGCACAATTTGAACCGGTGTATATTTTAAGAGTTTATCATCGTTAGAACATTTAACATAATTGCTGAAACTGTAGCCATCATGTCTAAGGACATTAATAGTGAACGATTTGAATAGATCATTTGTACTTACATGAATCAATTGTATTGAGAAAAGTCAATTTTTTTTCTACTCACACTTAGAAAGATCAGTTCTGTTTTGAGCACAGTTCTTATTTTTGTGTTTATTAAGTGCATCCTGATTGTTAAAATAAATAGGACAACCATCACAAAATATAAATAAATATCACTATGAGATGTAATCTGACTACTAGCTAAGCGAGATAAGTTTTTTTTATGTAGAAATAATGTCCGTTACTTCCGACCCTTATGTACAGCAAATTAATATAAGTGCGTTTTAGCGACTTAGTAAAAATATAATGGACAAATCACTGAATTGTTCTTACTCACGGCATTGTATTCCAAACAATTTATTTATTTATTTAGGTACATCAACAGCACAAAGTACACAGCACTTACTTGGATAAAGACACAGTTTAGTTAACCATATACGTTTATACTTATATTATTTAACTTTTCGATAATATTATTTATAAGATCAGTTAACTGGGAAAATCAACACCTGTGAAATTTAATTTCTGTTTATATTTAGAATATGGAGTGACACGATTTGAATTTTCAGTAGCTGGATACAATGCTGGGAGTAAGATTCACTTTAAACATTGTACCTATGCATTTTTAACACTTATTTCTGCCTTTTTATTTCTTATAATTATCATGAGGTAAATCAATATAAGAAGAACCACGAAGTGGGTTAAATTCATTTACATTATGTCAACGCTAAGTAAATTTCAAAAAAGACCAACCGCTGTCAATTTTTTCCAATTCGCCTGTTTTGTTTGAAATTGTTTCATGTAGAGCGTCGAGAAATGTCGTTAATTTTTCTAATATGTTTATTCTATAGTTCGGAGTTAGAAAGAAAAATGAACTTATAATTTCTTTATTGTTCGTTTTGCACTATAAAAAAAAACTTTGAATGTTTTTACGTCTAAGATACATTCATTCAACAAAGTCTGAAGAGTATTATTAATAGAAGAAAAAAATAAGTTGAATTTTAATATCTTATCATTATTCGAGATTGGTACAATTCTAACGTATGCACACGTTTTCCAAATGCAGTAGATGAATACGAAAATAATTATTCTTATGGATATTACTCCGATAGACCACACACTCCACGATGTTGTATTTGCAATCATTTTCGCTCAAAAAACTAAATCCTTAAATGTTTGCTGCTCGAACGTCTCCTTTTTTAAGAAAGAAAGAAAATACTTTTATTCAACCGAACCAAAAAAAAATAATGAAAAAACTAGACTACTTGATTAGAAGAGGTTTTATTATCATGATCCCATGTACTTTATCATCATCCAGACGTTTTAAGCCAGTTCCAACTTGCAAGCTGAAGAATAACAATAACTATAAGAGTTTTTCATAATTTTCATAAGAAATATTAAATTTAAAAAAAGAACTATTACTTACTTACTTTGTATCTAGTTCTATTGGAGTCTTGTTTGACTTATACTCAGAACAAACTAATTAAAATGAGTAAACGCACTCTGCACTTTCGCAGATTTCGTATCTTTCTAACTTCAAGTACAATAGTATCAGTTTGAGTTTAGACATGATTAACAACTTCAATATCACCAATATAACAAATGCAGAAAGTAGGGATTTGTAATGTTTCTCCAATAAATACTTTTTCTTTCCTCTTTTCTTTATTATTATAAAGGTTTTTTTTTAAAATTATTTTAATGTTTATACTTTTAACAATAATCTGCAACACCACAATCCGAACATAAACCGGCATTATCGACGTTGGTGTTAAAAGCGCTAAACTTAAGTGGGACTGGGCGGACCACGTCCTCAGCATGTCTACTAAGAAGTGGTCCAAGATCGTCACTCACTGGCTTCCTACCGATGAACGCCGTCCGAAAGGCAGACCTTGAAAGCGGTGGCGCGACGATCTAGACAAATATCACGAGGACTGGCAAACCCTTACCAAGAACAAGGACGCATGGAGTAGTTTGGGGAAGGCCTTTGCCCAGCAATGGGACAGCAACGGCTAGCAAAAAAAACTTTAACAACAAACTTGAATCTTCTAATGAACAAACTATCATTGATTCAAAGTAAATTGGGTAACGAATTAAAATGCAAATCAACCTTAGCCGAGTAGATATTCCGGAATTGTTGAGGTTTATTCATCGTCTGTTTGGTATTAGTGCTTAAATGTATTTTCTTCATAATCAATGGCGCCAGTACCATGTGGCCGTAAGCTATAACAATTAATACTAAGGTAAGGTATTACACAAAGAAAATTGTAGAATGAAAATAAATATTTAAAATTAATACGGATTCCATTGGCAGGAGGTAAAGAAAGACTATCAAATACCTTGGAGCTCCTACTAAAAAAATCTACTCATTTTGGAAATATTTGTCAAACAAACCGCAACCCGTTTAACTCGTCAAGTATGTGTAAACGAGACACAATAAAAATTCCATTGTTATGCGACTCTCGGCATTCGTTTGATACCTGACTGATTAAATTCTAGATGGTGCTGCTGTGTTCACGTATTACGGTAGTGCATCTGTTCCACCTGTTATACAAAAAACGATATCTACCGAATGCAAAAGTTTTATTTCGAAATACTGCTTCTTTTGTTGATAACCTGACAAAGGAATGTTATCTATAATACCATAGCGTTCTTCGACTATAAGTACAATAGCGTGAAAGGACAAAGGGGCGTCGAGGAGATCATTAGCCTTATCTTAATGAGGGGTATTGGAGCTTATCTGACGCAAAAGCTAAAACGCGAAGGAGTGCAGCTACGCAAAAATGGACCGCATAGATCGATCGGGAATGGCCGAAAACCCCCATTTTGACACCAAACTTTTTTTTTTTTTTTTTTAGCCGGCGATCCCGCTCAGACCGCCGATGATGAGCTAGAAAATGCGGGGGGCGGGGAAGGGAAGAGAGGGGGGAAGGGGGGGACCGGAAATAGTGAGCCAGAACGCACGAATCCCTACTACTAAAGGGAAATTTTAAAGAGATCCTTTTGGGCAGCCATTGCGAGCGGACGTGTCCTGCACGTGTTGCGCAAACGACCGGACCCTAAAAAGATCCATTGTCTTCAAATCCGACCCGACGCGCGCGCAAGAGTCATCTTACTCCAAACCGTTCCTTAACTAAACCTCAATTAAGTGTTTCGCATTTTACTACGTATTAAGTGTAACCTCTCTACATTATAAAGTGGTAACACCGCCGAGATCAAATACACAAAAAGCGCGCCTGTAATTTCAGTTTTATAATATATTAATTAATTGCACACCAAAAGTGTGTAAGCATTGTTAAGTGTGAGTGTCAGTGTTTTTAATTCAGTGTGCGGGCTGTAAAAAACGGTTAAACCAGTGCCAGTGTCGCAGTGATCCGCAAAATAAATTACTAGGTTATAGATTCGAGATTCGATTGCCGTTTCCAGTGCGAGTCTCGCAGCAAATATACTAAACTTGGAAGTGTGATATAGTGTAACTAAACGTAGAACAGTATCTAGGTAGTAGACGTGCGGTCAAACACCACCAACACTACGAAGTCCTGTGAGGTCCATCAGCGCGATCGCAATAAAACCCAGCTCCGTACCCAGTCTGAGGCCGAAATCAGCAGCAAAGCCAGCACAAGTAATCGCCGCACTACGAATTCAGAACAAACCCAGCGCAGAGCCAAGCTATATCAAGATTCAAAAACTTGGTGAGATCCTTCCATATCGCAACATTATCGACTAAGTTCTCAACATCTCAAACAACTAATACCTACCCTACATCGGGCTGTTCCCATTACTTACAGAAAACTTAACGTTAACACACAAGTCATACATTCTTAACCATTCAAAAGTACAACCAAACCTTCAAACACACAAAGAATAGGCTTAAACATACGGCAGTAACTACCAAAACTAACACAAACCCTATCATATTAAACACGCCCACAAATGATTAAAAAAGGGTCTGCAGATCCGTAATTATTAGTGCACCAAACCGCTACATAAACACCTAGCCCTTAAGGTATATGTATAAACATCCCAAAAAATAAAAGGAAAAACGTCACTTTTTACAATTATCTCTAATACTATAATTTTACTCTTGTGTGCATGATTGTATATAAGATTATTTCATTGAATACGTATATCATTTACTGTTGGTATAAGGAAAATAAATTAGTAAACCAAATTGAAACCAAATAAAAAACAAGTACATAACGTCAAACTTAGGCAGCTTCCACGATTCCGCGACGATATACGAGAGCCATTAAGGTCAAACCCTAAAGAAAAACATTGACTTTTGACAATAAATCTCATAGTGCGGGAAAAAGCATAACAAAAACCTCGAAACCCTGGAATCTTCGGTCGAACCGCGTCACACGTGCGTCCAAACCAAGCATCTGCACACCATAAAACAGACCCTTACCCACTTCAAACAATAGTAACAGGCCTTGGGGTAGGCATATGACTGTATAAATTCTGTGCATCTTTTTAAACGCCCGGTTACCGCTAAAAAACAAAATTAACGAAATAACCATTACAAAGCACCGTCCCTAACAAACCACTATATAACTCACTTTGTATCTCTCCACTCTATTATACATACCGTTATGTAAAAGAAAGAAGCATAAAACTATAAAAATATACAATCTTAAACTACACAAATAACACTGCATCAATTGCACAAAGCATCTGAAAAACAAAGGCGTCCTTGCCATAAAACAAAGTAATATTATCCGTAACCAGGCCCAACACAAAAACAAACGCTCAACACGTGTGGACAAAACAAATCCAAACTCTGAGAACTTAAACCCGGAACACGGCCCCTAACTTGACCTTCACAGTGTGGTGCCACAACTGCAATTAAACTGCGAACTCCTTAATACCATAAAAAAAAGTTCTCACTCATCCCAAAACTATTTACGACCAGGGAATAGAATATAATAAAATAACGGAAGCTATCGTTCATAACATATTAATTTTTAGCTAACCGCTTCCTCGTTTACCATTAACCTAATTCTATCTTTGATCAAAGTAAAATTCAATACATTAAACCAACATCTCTTTCAGACCACTACCAACCTAGATCATAAGCTCTTCTCCACAGGTAATACAAAATGGAAATAATCAAAATGCCAGGTGATGGAAACTGTCTTTTCCACGCAATAACTCATCAAATCAACCAACTACTATACCTGACCTTTGATCACAAGGCGGTGAGACGAGATCTTGCAAAATACGTCGAAGAAAACCAACATGACCCCGACATGAGCTTAGCTATACAAAGTAACCTCCCTAACACCGAAAACGAGAATACCCGAATGTTGACTACTAAATACATCAAAGATCAATATCACGAAGGAACATGGGGAGGCGCAGACATACTAATAGCAGCGGCTAACTATTATTTAGTGAACGTAGTAGTTCACCAATCAACAAACAACACAAAACTCACCTTCAAGCCCAAATCGCCGGAAGACGCAGTAGGCAGCATCAATATAATCTACAACGGCACGCATTACGATAGTATGATAGAAGCTGAATCTGACTCTATCTATTTGTCATCCCTAACAACTGAAGACTCTGACAGTCCCACCATTGTCACCAGTACCAATAGCACGCCAATGACATCCACAGAACCAGCAGACAATACGGGTTTCAGAGTATTAGCAACCACAGGGCGCCCAAAACAAACAATCGAATCAGAAACCATAACACTTGCCAGTTGGAATGTGAGAGGAGCCGCAAACCCACAAAAAAAAAACTACTATTGACCACATACTACACAAGTACGGCGTCGACGTCGCATGCCTACAAGAAACGCACATGAAAACCGGGAACTATGACTCTAAGCACTATACGTGGACTCTTTCGGGTTCAAATAAAAGTCGAGGCTTGGCAGTTCTAAATAGAAAAAACTCCAACATAAATATCTCGGGCACAACGAGTCTAACCAACATACTTGCACTGACAGTCAAATTCCAAAACAGAAACTATTTTATTATCACTACACACATGCCAAACACCTCAACTGCTGCTACCGGAACATTTTCAAAAATGCTTACTCTGATACAAAATAAGCCAAAACAAAGCACACTCATCTTATTAGGAGATCTCAACGCCCATATAGGCCAAGACGAGGCAAAAGAATTAGAAAAGTCCGGTCTAATCGGAAAAATCCTCTTCCACAAGCATTCCAACAGCAACGGTCAAATTCTCATTGACATTATTAAAAGAGAAAAACTGCGGGTAGATACAACCTTTGGAAGGAAAAGCAATAGAACAACCTGGAAATCTGGATCAAACATATCCCAAATAGATCACATTCTAACGAAGGCCCACCATACGCCAATATTCAAATCAGTTAGGAGTATAATAAATAACAAGATATCAGACCACAAGTTGTTAATAGCTATAACTTTTCCAAACAACATAAAGCGAAAAAATAAAGTCACACAACAGGTTGCAGGAACTCAAAATAAAAAGAACGACCAAATTCCATCGAACCAAAACTTCAACTACAGATCCTTAGACTACAAAAGATTACAACATGATCACATGCGCGAAAAATTTCAACAAGAAATTAACAAAAACTTAGCTAAACTAAATACAACTCAGTACCCACCCACTTGGGAATGCTTAATGGAAATAATGATAAAATCGGCTGAAAGCGTTCTAAAAAACGAAACACACAGAACTAAAGAACGAAGGCTTGCTTTAGCAGAAGTGCAAAAAGCTCAATTCTGGAAGAAACAACAGCCTAATGACGCCGAACGCCGGAAACAACTAATAAATAGCCGGAAAAAATTGAAAGAAATAATTAACAAAGAGGAAGAAAAAGAATTTGAACTATTCTTTAAGGACCTGGCCAACAAACCGACCTCCCAACGCATGAAAATAACATACGATTTCTACAGACGTTACAAAAAAACTGAAAAGTACAACAAAAAGAACAAATACATTCCCATGTCGGCCTGGGAAAAGGAACTGGAAAAAAATGAAGGCTTTCCGATCTCATTACACGCCAACGAAGGCCACAAGGATCTCGAACCAGCACCAACCCTAGAAGAAATTAAGGAAATCATTAAGAAAATGCGCAACGGCACAGCCCCTGGACTGGATCAAGTAGTAGCTGAACTATATAAAGCAAGTCCTGATACGATACTTACAATAATTTTGGACCACATCCACAAAGCTTGGATATACAACGTAATACCCGAGTCATGGACCCGGACGGTCCAGATACCCATTCCCAAAAAAGCACACCCACAAAACATCAACGACTACCGGCGAATATCAATCTGTTGCACTGGATACAGAATATATGCCAGCCTTCTCCTGAAGCGGCTAGATGAAACAACAGCATTGCTTGGAAACTATCAAGCTGCGTTCCTAGAAAACCGTTCTACAGACGACCACATATTTGTCCTAAGACGAATACTAGACGAAAACTGGAGAGAAGGAACGAAAACCTACGTGATGGCAGTAGACATTGAAAAGGCCTTCGACACCGTAGATCTTAACGCGTTAAAAGACATAATTACAACGAGATCAAATAAAGCTTTAACGAACAGAATAATTAAGGCATGTATCAACGAAGAAACCTGCATCAAGTGGTACGGCCAAACGACTAAATTCATCAAAAAAGGCAAAGGAGTAAAACAAGGTTGCCCGCTATCACCGCGCCTATTTACTATAGTAATAGACGAAGTATTAAAAACACTCGAAGAAGAGCTACCATTCTTTAAACTAAACCAGGACCTACATATACACATATCCCTATACCCTGTATGTCTGTCATTCGCGGACGACCTTATAATAGTCGACACAAATTTGAATAGGCTCAATACAATTTTCACCAATCTAAAAAATCTTCTTTCAACAGTAGGCTTGAAAATAAATGACACAAAAACTAAAATCCTTATTTATTAGAGACCCAATGAACAAGAGAACACCAAACCAACTTATTAGAATAGGAGGAGGATATATACAACCAGAAGAAGTTATCAAATATCTAGGGACATACCTATACGGGAACCACGTCAGGAAAAGCACAGTGCGGACACGCTGTAAACAAGGGCAGAAAAATGCCAAAATTCTAATACCATTTATTAAGAAAACCAAGATGGACTGGAAAATTGCGAGACTCTTATACAAAATGATAATAGAGCCAACAATGACATACGGACTCAAAGCAGCCGCGCTTACGAAAACAAACAGATCGTACCTCAGAAGGTACGAACGTATAATACTGAAGGATATGCTTAGGCACTCTAGAAACCCACCAAAACACAAAAGAATGCACCAAATCCTAGAAGGAAAAACAATAACAAAAAGATTAAAGTTCCTTAGGATATGCTACTATGGCCACATAATCAGAAGAACGCACCCACACATTCTACATGCGGCTCTGAAATACAAATCCAATAATCTGAAACACGGGCGACCAATCTTTACCTGGAAAAATTCGTTAACTCACGATCTAGAATACTTCCCCAGAGCACGAGAAGAGTGGAAAGAAATCGCAAAAGACAAAAGCGAACTAAGAAAAGAAGCACAGAAAATCTTCCTCCTCAGCGAAACGGACAGCGGATCAGAATCGGAAAACGAGAAAATAACAAACACGGAAGACCACCATGGCAAGATAGCCCAACCCCTCGCAGCATCAACGCTCACTTCCCATGGATGATACCCGTCTTCCCTACTCCCACACCAGGGCTAAGGTTGTAATAACTACTCTGGACACCGTTGGAGGCTGCGGCTTTCCGACATTCCTCTCCCATCCCAGAGCGTGTCCCTCATACCCCCAACACGTGCACCTCGGTTTGTCGGTTTTACCGGATCTGAGCCCTTGTGGCCTGGCTGAGCAATGCACTATCGAATCGAATCGAAGTAAAGGGAAATTTTAAATATAAATATTTATTTTTAT
>CAUZXH010000300.1:0-48247 GCA_963584085.1 Pyrausta aurata
CCACGTGAATATGACATTTCGAAAATTAGTACTTAACGAGTACAAATTTTCTTGTTTACTAAATTAAAGTAAATTACGTTGTTTAGGTATCACACAAAGGACGTGGTAGCTGTGTGCGTGCGCCTTCGCGATACTTTGCGTAATGCATCGTTTAGGGTCTGTTTACGAAAAAAATACTGAACATTTTGAACATGTTTCTTAGAGAAAAACATAATTGTTTAAAAACGTTTTTTTTTTACTTTGACTATCAATATCTCAGTAACTTGTCTTTTCCCAGTTATAGGTATTGTCTTCGAGAAAAGTTATCGTATAAAGGGGGAAATACGTGGTTTTCTGCTTCGTTGAGCCTTTTGTTACACCCTGTATTTATTGCCAATCGTTTAGGGTGATTATGATGATTCGGCCATATTCAAATCGTCACCTTTGTTGATCGATAAAATGACAATTAGTTGCCATAAACTTTAGTCAAATATTTAGCTTTTAGCAGGAATTTGAATTTTTATTGTCTACTGTCTATGGATAAAATCGTGTGGCACTGAAAAACAATCTGAACTATTCGTAAAGAGCGGATTATGCTGGAAGCGGAGCGCGTGTGACGTTTTTCTCCGTGTACACAGTTTCTTCAACTATAATACTATTGCAGTCCTCATCACCATCGCAGGCGACGTTGCCGCTCCGCTGGTCGGTCACAGATTCTTCAAGCCAGCATCATTATCACAGCGCCTGACCAATCCATCTAAACTTTCAGAGCGTGGCCCGTTGCCGCAGCGTGGGTGCTGAAGACTCGTGCGTGTGCAACCTACGCGCCATGATCCTATGCAAGAAGTGCGGCGCGTTCTGCCACGACGACTGCATCGGATCCGCGGAGCTGTGCCTCACTTGCCTCATACGCTGACCGGGCGGAATAACACGCTTCAGGAATATACTGTGCTCGCTTTGATAGACTGGTTTTGATCAGATAGACAGTGATGATTCAATGGCTCTTTACCGGTAGCGGAAAGGTTGTAAGCGTTCAAAAGCCCTGGACTAACACGCTTCAGGCAGATACTGTGCTCGCTTAGACTGGTTTTGATCAGAATGACAGGTATTGAAAACGTTTGGTGTACCGATTTAATGGCTGTTTGGCGGAAAATAACGGTGTTAAGCGATGATAAGCAAAATAGCGACCGCTAAACAAAACGGCTGATTATGACATAGAACTGACAGCAAATGATTGCAAACGTGTCCTGGGCCGAAAAACTAAGCGATGCAATTTATCTTATAACCGCTCGCAACTGCTATTTTCCGCGAAATACAGGTAATATGGTAAGGGGAAAAGTTTGAAATCAAAATATCAAAATTCCATAGTGATGATGGTGAAAATATCGGTCGTTCTAATTAATCTCTTGCAAAATGACAGTTCATCCAAATAATTGGTATGGTAGTCGGCAAACTGTATTTTTTTAGTAAACCAGTAGTCTCTTTGGAAAATTCGTAACATTTTACCAACATCTGTGCAACCAAGTTCGCCGCTGTCCGCAGCATAAACTTCATGGCCTGAAAAATCAAGAATACGTCATATTTGAACACGTAACGGTTTGAAAACCTATGTAACGGCTACCTGCTCTCCAGTCAGGTGTGTGGGCATTCGAAGACGGTTGTTAGGAACGGTGGTGCTATCCTCTCGATTGTGAACGGTCCGTTTCGTCCTGCTTAAATCTGAATCTACGCAATAGGACAATCTTCTGTGCTTTAAACGCTCCTTATTTATAAGTCCCTTTCGCCTAAAAGGCGGACTGTATTGCGAAACTAATTTATAAGCGAAATAGCTGTGTTGTAAATAGTATCCTATAAAAAGTCTGAATGAAAAGTGTGATTGACTTTAATCTGAATGTTAAATGTATAGACGACTATTAATGTGGAGGTAATAGTAGCATTATAGGTAGACCACGAAATTGAGGCCTCGCCTGCGTTGCGGCGGGTTGCAGTTGCAGGGGGAAGTGAGAACGCGGTGCGAAAGCGCCCGCACCCCTCACGCGCCCCGCTTTCGCCTCCCCGCGCGCCCCGCCGCTCCGCAGGCGAAGTCTCAATGAAGCGGTTTACCTATAATAATAATATGGTACACTTTAGTACAAGCTCATCATCAATGTTGTGGTGATCATTATTACTAGTGATGTAGGTACATGCTTCTTGCAGATTTCTACCTGAGAATATTTCTTAATTACACAAGTCTATTGAATAATACTGGTTTAGCCGTGCAAAATATTAACATATTTTTTTAAATGATAGACCCGATTTGAATAAATGGTGTTAAGGTGGATTATTTTTAAATATATTCGCACAATAACACAAACATAACATAAAGAGATGGTTGTAAAGAGGAGTTAATATTTGCGTAGTTATGTATCAGTAGTAATATAAATATCTCTCTACTAGCGCGTCTCGGTCCCTAATCTGGAATAAACGCATACGTATTAGACTTTCTTATATGGTCAGATATATTTATTGTAAACACCTAAGTTTAAAAATAAGTGAACTTAGATAGTATTAATAAAAATAAAATTTTATAACCATCTTCTATAAACAGTAATTGTAAATATTGCTGTACAGGAGTATTGGAGGCATACCGTTATTGAAACAAAACGGTGAATTGGTCATTTATTCTTATATTTTTTACATTGCTTTTTTGTTTTATCTGTGATTTCATTTCTGCTCATTTTCCGATTTTATTAAAAATCAGTAAGGTTGATCGACATGCGTGTTTACTGCGATAAGCACAACATCTGAGTTTCGTGCTAATAAAGCATTATAATGTTCTCCGTTCGACTATAAGAGTACATAATTGTAGCATTTAAGTATAGACGTTGTTTTGCCATTATATTTTTAACGTTAGGGTACCATCACATTTAATTTTATGCTATTGTTATTATTATTATTATTTTTAGGGATACTTTGTAGGTTACACTTTGAGCAAGTGCAAATCACATTCGGAGCTAAAATACAAATACAAACATTGAATTGTAAATGTAAATACTTGCATAGCGTTCTAGTGAGTGGCTGTTGACTATGCTTTGTTGGAAAGTATAATCAACCTTACAAGTATTTTGTTTGTAACATGGCGGCTGTTTGTAGAGTCGTGGGCGATGCTTTCGCGCCATCCGGTTGTCTATGCTATGGTGTGTACAGATATTTATTAAGTCAAGAAGGCTGAAGGGAAAACATCGCATGGGAATGTAATTTATAGCTAGCGAGGACTTCACCAAGTATTTTCTATAGGAATACAACTTGTTATACTTAAGTTTTCCAATATGGCGTGTACACTAATATGACACTAAGTTATGCAATATATTTATAGTTGTCTATAATATTTTTATAAGAACCTTTTACAAATTGGAAAATAGCTTTTGCTAAGTTAAGACTCCACCGTGTTATTGGATTTCATACCATTTAATATTATTATAATCCTTCTGATCTCTCAGTTTATAATCTTATAAACCGTATAAAATTCTTCTAGCTCATATTGAACTTAGTGTATGGTATGTTAAAATAATGATATTTTAACGAAGGATAACTGATTATCAACAAATAACTGGTAAATTATTATCATAACAAACTTTAAGACGACGTTGTATCGGCTATGCCTAGATTGTTCACATAGCATTGCCTTACCTGACTATTTATAATCGCTGTAATTAAATAGAATAGGTACCTATTATTAAAAAGTTGCTCATTCTGTTTGAAGGACAAAAATATTATATTCGAAGCTATAAAATATCACTCAATATAAAAGACTTTGTTAAAAAATCTCAAATATTGATAACATTATCTTGTCCACCATATAAATTATAAAGGCACATCTATGTTATATGAAATTAATACAGGTCTTGAAAATCACAATCAAGCTCTAAAGACTTTGTCACACTTGGTGCGGTATTACGGTCACTTGCACCCAGTGTCACAATGCCTTAAAATATGAGCGGGACCTATTCAGGACAGAGACTGTTCCTAGTTCAATAAAAGGGCACTGGATCACCAGATCTCTCTTATTTAGCTGGGCTATTATTCGGGCCATGAAAGGCTTTTAGTTTTAATAAATCGGTCTACCTAGACTAAAGAGTTACGGCACGTTACTGATATTCCC
The DNA here is from genome assembly GCA_963584085.1 of Pyrausta aurata. Taxonomy (NCBI): domain Eukaryota; kingdom Metazoa; phylum Arthropoda; class Insecta; order Lepidoptera; family Crambidae; genus Pyrausta; species Pyrausta aurata. The sequence goes on from CAUZXH010000300.1 coordinate 4,121, forward strand.
CTTTTTGTGATTTTAAAGATCCTGTACTTACACAAAGTCATAATCATAATGTATATTAATGCAACATTTTGAAATTCATCTGTGTAAGTATTATGACAGGGTTTTTTGTTATTAGTAAATATATAAAAACTATAAATAATAACCTGTTTATTAAGTCCTATTATGAGTCCAAAATACGCAATCGTCTTGTTGATAACACATAATTTACCTAAAGAAATGCTATAGGGTCTCTCTAGTAAGAATAAAAATAAATAATAATCAAATAAATACAGATGGTATGTAGTTATTAAAACTATAGATATCATCAAGTTAATATGCCAGTAATATAGGTAACCTCGGGTGTCGTTTGGGCTTTGGTAACTGTTGCAAAAATAATTTATTAAGACTGATTGGTCGACCAATCGAATGATACTCGACCCGTCCATTTTGTCGTCTTATCTTAAACGGCAGTTCCCTGGATTAACCCTGTTTGTTACTAGCCTACACGACACTCGTTAGACCTCCTAATAAATTAAATTAATAAAGACACGTAAATAGACTGCTCTTTTTTTGTAATTCAACTGAGCTGTTGCGATATTATTTTGGTAGTTAACAAATGTTTGCATTATTGTTATTTATTGGTAATTAGTAACCTAATTTATGGCACATCAACATTTTTTTCCTAAATAAAATTATGTTCTTCTATTTAATTCTATTACTAGTAGAGCAGACCCCCGTGACCACTCGCGACTTGTCAGCGTGCGCGTTTTCATTTTACTCCGTTCCCGTAGGCCGTGTTAGTCAAAGCGTGATGTTTTTTTAAAGAATAAGTTATATAACGCAAAATTAATGTTTTTTTATAGGACTAGTAGGTCTTAAGATGAGCACGTTTAAACAAACGAAATTTTATCTTAAGTAGATTGTAGAATAGCGAGTTCAATTTTACTTACTTACCTGTTGTATTGTATGTAAATAAGTACACAGGTAGCACTCAATATCTAGTTAATTTTAAGCAATAATTATTTACCTTAAATGGACTCACTGAGCAAGTAATCACCACATTTTGATAGACTCAATCAAACAACATCAAGTCTAAGAAAATGATACCTAGTAAATAATAGTTTTTTTACTTCTTCAGGCCTAAAAATGATATCTAGTACATAAATAATAGTTATTTTACTTCTTCAGGCCTTATGGGAAATTCGAAAGACGAGTATTATTTTCTCGTTTCTAAATATGTAGAAACATCTCAATCTCAAGAACCTCAAGATAGTACTTATATTTTTTTCTCATGCTGTTCCACAGGTGTATTCCTTTTATTACACATACAGAACAAAGACGCAAGAAAATAAAATGACAAGTATCGGTGTTCTTATCGCAGGGAGCTGTCTCTTCCAGAAAACCAGCTGCGTGTGCGGCACCAACCAACCACTGTAATCATCATTTTTTGGCACGGCATCAAATGTGTGTGTGTGTGTGTGTGTGTGTGTGTGTGTGTGTGTGTGTGTGTGTGTGTTTGTTTGTGTGTGTGTGTGTTGAAAACTCAAATGTGCCAACCAAGCATGTAATGTATGACGACCTCCGTGGTGTAGACAGTGATAAGCTCACTGGGTTTTAAGGCCGCTCCGATGGCCCGGGTTCGAGTAGAATGTAGAAGTGGGTCAAGAAGGGTCAATAAAGGGATACAAGCGCCTTTCTTTATTTCTTACTTTTACTTTATTGTATGCTTCAGAAGCACACATTATCATGATAATTCACCACACAATCACAACAATGGACCCGAAAAAACCAATAACGAAAATTAAGAAACAAAGACCATCTTTCTCTTCCCGTTTCCCGCCAAAAACTCCCCAGGCAGGCACTGAGCAAGTAATCACTATGGAGGCAGGTAACCGGTACCGACCTGCACCGACTGACAAGTGATGTGCCAAGTCATCTTTTTTTGATCTTGAAAATTCGATACATAAATCAAATAAGGTCTAAACCTAGAATATTGTTTATACAAGATTCAAATCAGCAGGACTTGAGTCGGAAGAATCTCTATACAGAATTTCAATTCCATGAAATAGCCAACTCGGCACATCACTAGTCAGTCGGTGGGCGGCTCGGCTCGGTACGTCTCTTCACCCTATGATGACGTCTCAAAGGATGACGTCCAAATATGAAATCGATTCTACTCGCTTAGCTATACCAGTAAATGTGCGATGTTCCGGTTATTGATTTTGATGAGTAGCATCCCTACTAGACAATTTGCCCTAAAGCTGTTCGACCAATTAAAATAAGTTTATTTTACGTTCAACCAATGGGAATACCTCATTGGAACGTCTTATTGCTTTTGCACCAATAACCATGAGTTCAGCAGAATTTGTTCTAGAAATTGACAGATTGACAGATTTGTTTTGGTTGAAATCTGTTCTTTAGCTTGAAAAAAAATCAGTTTCTCGTAACTTGTCAGGCGTACATGGTGGTTCTTTGCTTGGCTGAAATTATTTCCTTTCCCGCTGGGGAAATAATTTTGCCACTATTATGTAGATTCTACTTCGTCTAAAGCGGAGAACTAAAAATAAATTCAGAATGTCGACGGTCCTTCTGGCGGTTGTCGCAGTAATATTGTGTGTGCTTTTCCGATTACTGAATGTGAACAGCCAGCCACAGAAACCCGTGATCTACGGAAAAGACAGAAATTTTATCGAAAACATCTTATTTATATCACCTTTTCTAAATGAACCGTAAGTATTTTTTTTCGCTTTACCCAACGTTCCATTCAAATTTCTCCCACTGCGTTGGTCATGCTTGTAAATCGTGTTTGATGATGTCATTATTCTTTGGGTAGTAAAACTTTATCTCAAAAACGTAGCCGGTCCGAGAGCTACACACATCTACCCTGTGGAAATTCCGATATGGTCCTTTTCTCGAATTAAATAGGTACTCTAATTTGTAAAACGCTAAATTTGTTTATAATGCCAATATTTCAATTTGGCACCTTTTACATGAAACATTCTCAGCATGAAACCAATAAATAAGGTAAGTTCCATCTAATCAAAGAAACTAAGTATTTTGTAGGCTTAGTCTCTCTGTAGGTACTATGACGACTCATACTTAGTGCATTTAACCCTGATGTCAGACTGTATAAAAACTAATTGAGTCACTGTTTAGTGGATACTGATATATGACCTTGGTTTTGTGTCAATTTTATATGTTTTGATTTGTCTTGCATATTCATTCTATTCATTCATTTCCTCAAATCCTAAATGCTTAATTAATTTCTTTTTCATCTCAGTAATGTATTGATCTACCAATGCTGTGTTTGAAATAAAGTCAGTTTTTCTTCACTAGTTGAATATCGTAAACAATCTTGACATTCCTTTTCGCGAAAATATTCCTTTTAAGACAAGATACACACAAAACATACATAGCTAATTAATTGTTTAGTACTGAGATAATTTTGAATTAAATAGTGAATTGATTTTATTGGCTGATATTAATTTAAAAGTTACACAAAGATTGTTTACAATGTTGGACTAGCAAAGATGAAAGGAGTTAAGCTGTTCAGGTACATCAAGAAGAAACAATTCTGTTGATTGATTACAATTTTATCTGGCGCCTAGAGGATGTCTGCCAGGATCACAAAACCTGATAGATAATATAGGATAGGATGCTTTGCCATTAGTAAGTTCATTCTCGATAAACAGGGAGTTGATTGTAACTGTTTGTAAACAATTTAAGTACAATTATAAATAGTATTTTGTAGTTATATATCCAAGATTCTTTGAAAGACAACCTTTAAAACAATGTTAATTCAGTTGTTATAATTTGACTCACAAAATAGTTATCTTTAACAAAAACTTGTATTATTTAAATTATTCTTTTAGAATTTTGGTTTCAAAAAGATGTAACTGTGTATTAGCATAATAGAGAAACTTTTCCTCTTCAATATAAAAATAATTGTGATTCACTTAGTTACACAATCGCCCAAGTATTCACTAGCTATTACTCTTTAAAAATATTTACTGGTCAAGCGATTGATTTAGTACAATCCTGTGTCTTTTTGCAGGTACATACCAACTCGACTATGGGGCTTCAGTGGCCATGTACAGACCATCCTCCACAGCCTAATAGGACGAGTTCGCTGCCCATGGCCTATTGGTGGAAGGATATCACTTGTCCTGCCTGACAAGTCTACTCTGACCTATGATCTCTATGAGCCAGTCGGATCAGAACATGAAGGTAACATAAGATTGAACCTATTGTGGATGCCTTTGAGATTGTCCTATGTGTACTGACCCTATTTGTTTTAAAAGATTGAATGTGCTTTAAAATCAATTTTTCTGCTGCTTGCTAGTTATTAATCATGTTTGCCGAACCATGCCTATTTATAAAAATGCTACAGCTAAATATATTATAGAAAACAAGTGTTTACTGTCTGACATACATTCCTTTCTATCTGTTAAAATTCATGCTAGATGGTTTTTATTATTGTTTATCTTTTGTTAACCTCGTTTTCATAATGAATTCTAAATTGCTCGTTTTACAATACAACATAGGTACTATGTCATAAATTATCTCGCTGCTTTGTGGTTTTTCTCCGTTTGTTTTTATTTGGGTCTGTAAAAAAGTCAGGGGTTAATTTAAAAAAAGATTAATAAAACCTTGTTCTCATTGTACTTGATCTTTCTAGATGATGTTACGGTCGCGATCTGCCCGGGCATCGGGAACACGTCGGAGAGCGTATACATACGCACATACGTCCACTACTCCCAGTGCCACGGGTACCGGTGTGCCGTGCTTAACCACATCGGCGCCCTGAACAGCGTGCCGGTTACCGGCACCAGAATATTCTCGTATGGTGAGTCAACTATACTTAGCATCGATGTTTCGGATAGCAACATAACAAATTTTGTCTGGCCAACCCGAACAGAATCAAACTCTATCGTCATAAGATTAAAGATCAATTTTGCAGTGAGCAGCACAGATGATGTTGTGATGCAACGCGCAAGTCCGCGACCCTCACTGTATGTAGGCTTGCCAAGCGGCCGGCTTTTGCAGGATATAATTTAAGACCAGAGACATTGACCGCGGCTCCCACTTGCGTCATTTTTCGCTATTCCCCCAGGGGATTGGTAATTTTAAGTAAAACCCCGCGATACTTTTCGAGTCGTATTTTTATATCTCTTTAATTTGTATTGCGATAAGATCGCATAATTATATTTCGGAATTCACCTAGTCTACTATTTCCCGGTCAACCTTTATGTGTAGGTTTTTGGAAAATTATGTAGGAGTAAGACAATATAAGAGAATGACGATGTCATCTGAGGGTTGCACCTTTGAGTTGAGTTGAGTTGCACCTCGTCAGCAGATGATTGCTACTACTTGTACTGGCTATTTTGTCATTTTAAAGTAGGAATCAGTCATATAATTATCACACATCACTCACTCATCGATCAATGTTAGACACATTATCGTCATTTGCTATAATGTATGAACTATACCCTATTATATCGGTGACATATGAATACCTAACTGGTGACCGCTATATGTGGCGTATTTCTTTCAAATTATTAATGATGAATCATCATGGGAGATTGCATGTGCCACACTGTTCGTCCTTCGGAATATCGATTGTGTGTTAGTTTGGTACTATTCTTATTAAATTCAAATCCAATAACGTCTGTTTCATACTCACGTATTTATTACCTAGCGTTATTATAATGAAAAAAGACAATGTCACCCAATAATCTGTGGGAGTTTAATAATTTTGTGGAATCATGTTTCTGCGACATCTTAACTCCGAGCTTCTTCTTAGGAATACAGACAAGCCCTGCAAACATCGGTCAGACCAGGGATCCGAAAATAAAGTATAATCAATAATCCCGTAGAAAGATTTGACGTTTACAGTGTTACTACTTTTTGACGAAAAATAAATAGTGGTGTGACTAGAAGAATGAACTTCACAATCATTTCTGCTTAGCCCAAAGGTATGACTGGTAGAGAATGCCATACGGCATTAAGGCCACCTTTTGTACAGTTTTTGGTTGTGCAATAAAGTATAAATAAATAAATAAATAAATAAAACTTCATCAATGTCATGCATTCACTCAAAAATTCTTATAACGTCTCAAATTAAATAACATTCTTATTATTTTATTTACTCTATTAAGATATCATTTAGGCTAGTTTCGTTAAGTCGGTATAAAAATATGAGCATTGTTGGAAGAAAAAGAAGCCGAATGAAAAACAAACGCATCTAAATTTCCGCGTAGGTAGCTGAAACCGGGTACAAATTCAAACCAATTTTGGTTATTGCCCCTAAAAGTTAAGATTTCTGTTACACCTGTTAGCAATCATTGAAATAAAACCATTGAGTTGATCGAACTGTATGAACGAAATAAACCAAATGAACGGTACACGTCACTACTAAGATAAATGTGGCAACATTATTTTACAAAGTGACATTAGCATCTATCAAAAGTTTCTACGGGATTATTGATTAGACTTTAGGACTGCTTGAAGCCGTCGAACGGTCCACTACACAATTCAGGCTATCTGTAGGATTTTCTTAATATATCACTTTGCAATATTAAGTTCTTGTAGCCATGGATGAAATTACATATTAATATAACAATACATAGATAGATCTATTATTCTTTCGAGCGCAGTGGTATTATTGAACGCATGAATATTTTTGCTTTATTCAACGGAATGTTTAAAAATGAATTACTTGAACGGGTTATTGGCTCATTTGAGATAACCTATCCTCTACCTAAGGTTTGTGCATGATACATCGTAGCATACCATGACCTTGCTAGGAACGTGCCAAGCAAAATATAATCTTTTTATTGAAAACTGTTCCCACTAGACTGACCAACACGGAGCGTGTCAGCACCGGCAAAATAAGCTCTCGCTCCATAACGGTGAGACAGAACGCTGTAGATAGTTTAGTGGGTAAAGTAGAGGCAGTAGAGCCTAGCGTATCGTGTTGCATTTCGTGACTCCTAGCACGGTCATTGTACACAGTGTAGTGGGCCCGGACCTTTAGTTTGTTTCCAAAAAAATATCACTCATGATAACTAAATCATTAAGTACCAAATTACACAACTAAACTACTTTCTGACACTGAACTATTGTTACGTTTACGTATGACTTCAGCCAGCGCGTTGATCTGTAAACCCAATAATGTATTCGATATAACTACGACTGCTTTTTAGGGTTCTATATCGCCAATGGATTAACGGGATTGTAACTCCATTGTCTAAAAGGTCTGTCAAGAGAAAACCCCCTTTTTATCAGGAACGCTTCGAGAATTCTAACTTAAATATCAATACATAATTAAAGGTCGTCTACGATCTTTTTTAGCTGTGTAATATTTAAACTTGTGACGCGATGAAAAGATATGACTATTGCGATTTCACAAGGGAATCAAAACCTAAACCTATCTACCAACTGTTGACCTTGAAATTAATTATTATCACCTTAATTACATAAGGGTCAATTGATTGACTGAATCTTGTGTCTCGACCTCATCAGTTGACTAGTCTCTTTGATGTATTTGAGCACAATCAGTTCTTATAAGGTCAGGCATCTAATATCAGTTTTTAAAAGTGACCAATCATGCTCACGTCCCTACTTTTCTTTTCAGGTCACACCGACGATTTCAACTACATGATAGAAAATTTATTGGAAAGATATCCAAACACGAAGATAATTCTAGTCGGCTTTAGTCTTGGCGGCAATTTGGTTACGAAATACCTGGGCGAGGACAGGAAGAGACCCACCAACATAATAGGGGGCATTTCCATATGTCAGGGATACAATGCGCTTGAGTAAGTTTCATTTAATCCTTACTAGGTTGACTGGTAGAGAATGCCCTAAGGCATTAAGGCCGCCAATTGTACAGTATACAGTGCAATAAAGTTTAAATAATAAATACTAATTAAATAAGCATACATTTAACTATGTAAAATTACTGATATCTTTCACAAGTTTTTAATTTTTTTACTGAGATAAGTTCCACTATTTTGTTGATTGTCTTGTTTTTGAAATATCGACGGAAAATTTGTAACGTATGTGACTGTGATGTTTGGCCAACCTAGTAACAGTGATGATTGGACTTATTTTTATTGCAAAATCAGTTGAAACTTAAACATTCTTCGTCCAAAATGCCACGCATGTAATTTTGCATGTTCTAATTGCGAAATATCGAGAGTAAAATGTTTTATTCATCATCACATTTCCGTGCACTTGTCTCTAAAGATAACTCTTATCTTTGCAAAAATAAATACGCCTCAGTAAATTTGATTTCCCGTGTACAATTCGACGATTAACCCAATAAACTAAATTGTTCGTAATGACCATATTCATTCGTCGTAATGGGTTTAGTATTTGTGGCAAAGGCACGTGTAAAATCGTGAAAAACATTATATGCATTTTTATCAACTGATTATTAACTCTTTTAATATCGCTGACACGACCGTAGGTACGTTCGTTTGTTTATACTAACAAAATTATAACTAAAGCTATAATTTTATTAGAAAACTAGTCGTCTCAGTGAAATTCGTACCGCACCGGGCCCGTTTTATGGTTTTTATTCTATTCCAGGCCAAGACGAATCCCACAAAGTAAAAATTACTAAAATCGGTCCACCGTTTGTCGAGTAGGAATAATTAGTGATAAGAAGTTGTATGTCTGTCTCTTGGTTCTAATCTACCGCCCCACCAATTTACAGCCAAATCGGTTCAGTTGTTATTGAGTTTTAAATAGTGTATGTAACTAACAAGACTTTCTTTTATATGTATTATACATTGATTTATTTAATTTCCAGCACAATGGTCTACTTATTACAATGGCAGAACTTCCGTCGTTTCTACTTGTACATAATGACAGACAACTACCGTAACATCATCACCAGACATAAAAGAATGCTGCTCAGCCAAGAAATAAAGAATAGATACTCGCTGGATGAAAACATGATCGTGTCGGCCGGCACACTTCCAGATCTAGACGAGGCCTATTCAAGGTGAGATAAAAAGAACTGAATTTTATATATCAAAGAAAGAAAGAAAGAAAGAAAAAGCTTAAGGACAAATGATTAAGGACATCACAAACACACACATACAAACGCTGTGAGCGTTCATCATCCATCACTAGCGTGTCCCGCGTAAATATTGTGCCTCAAATACCATTATGAATATAGCCTATGTGTTCATTCAGTGTATGAACTATACATATTGTTGTAAAGTTTCATCAAAATCCATTTAGTAGTTTTTGCGTGATGGAGTAACAAACAGCCATACATCCATCCATCAACTTTGACTTTTATAATAAGAGTACGATTCATTGAAGTGCTCTAAACAAAAACCTATGTGTATCTATCTATTCATTTTTCGTAGTAAATCCTCTCATAAAAGCAGCTAATGGTTCATTGGGTGAATCGGAGAAAGTAAACCTAATCAAAACTTATTATATTTTTTACTAAAGTTGACCAAAGAAAGCTCCAGATAAGCATGATGTTTGGTTTATGTAAATCATTATAATCAGAATATGATAATTTGACACTCACAGCTCGTGCGCAAGTTTTTGGGTTCTTATTTAATCTTGCATTACCTAGTGTTATCAACCATTCAATAGGTGGTGTTTTTGTACTTTTGACTTAGGAAAAACGATGACCTCACGACTGTAAAATTGATGATAAGGGTTTTTTTATACAAAGGTCATCTGTTCATGACATCTGTAAATAATTATTTTCGTAGATTGCTTAACAAATGTCTGACTGTTTATTCATTGTTATAGTAAAAGTCAATTAAAGGCAATCTTATCAATATAGCGATTTACGTATTTCGCCTTCCGGGATCTGATATGCTACATCTTAGATAATATCGTATGACACTATGATATGGCAGATAACTTTGTGTTACGATAGATTTTGATCCATCAAATAATCTGAGTAATTATTCCCGGCTGCTGAGGTACGAGACAATGGCATATTTAATACCTAGTCAAAAGACATGCGTTTATTTATGCGCCCTTAGTGGATCTTTATGCAGAAATAAATGACATACAAAACGAATAGGTAAAACGTAAGAGAAGTAGGTACCGTAGTGTTATGTGACTAAACCGTCAAATCCGGGCATTAAATTGGCTCCGTAACGAGTTGTGGACGCTATGGCTATGATTCTCAACTCGACGGAAATGTACTGCGCGTTAGCCATTTGTCTCTAATTCTATCAACGCGCACGCAATCTATACTATAATATTATAAAGCTGAAGAGTTTGTTTGTTTGTTTGAACGCGCTAATCTCCGAAACTACTGGTTCGAATTGAATAATTCTTTTTGTGTTGGATAGACCAGTTATCGAGGAAGGCTATAGGCTATATAACATCACGCTACGACCAACAGGAGCAAAGATATAGTGGTAAATGTGTAAAAAACGGGAGAAAGAAGTCACTATTTCACGCGGACGAAGTCGCGGGCAAAAGCTATGCTATATAAAGTAGCTAGGTATGTCATCTCCCTCGTGCAGAATCCATACTACAAAATCAGTTCGTAGTAATAATTGTATAATAAAAATTCTTCGGATCCTCAAAGCAATGATGAAGGATGTAGTTTTTCGGAGTAGGCCCTCAGTGCATTATTCTTCTTCCTTCCCTATTCCCATCATCTGGGGTCGGGTCTCCTCACTCTTCTGCGCCAGGATATTCCATCTTGGATTGTCTTTTCTGGCATTTGGTCTCCCTCGGGGTCTCTCTTAATCTTAGATCACAAGATCAGTGGTGGGCGTCCTTTGCCTTTTTTCTGTTTAGGCAGGTACAGAGCGTTTTGAACGACATTTTGTCTCTCATCTTTTCACGTGTCCATACAATCGGAGGCGAGTTTCGCTCTCGGTGCATTATTTTGTTTAAAACTAGACATGGAATCTTTTTACACACGCAGTATTCGATAATCTGAGTTAGAAAATACAGCATTCACGGATTATTCCCAAATTCAGTAATAACGAGTATTTTAGTTGTTTGTTTTTCTATAAATAGTGCTTTAACTTATATTAAATTATGTTATTTCAGAAAAGTCCACGGCTTCGATTCCGTAGCTGAGCTGTACAAGTGGAGTTCTTCGGCGTTTTACCTGAAGAACATCAAGACCCCAATGATATTCATCAACGCCAAAGACGATCCTATTGTACCTGAACCCTTGCTGTCGCTCATCCGAGAATTTGTCAGTAAGTAAATTATAACAATTTTTTTTATCTCAAGCTACTATGTGAGCTGTAAGTCTCGCGCGTATTACGTTTTGAACCCGCATATCTCCGCCATAAAATACGGAATAAAATAAATCAGCTTTCGCGACAAGCGGCGGTTGAGCAGCATGTATGCATTCAAAAGTTGTTACACAAGTTAAAACGGAGACGCTAAGCTCTTACTCGCAACAACAATCAAATCAAAGCAAATTATACATTTCCTTTAAACGAATTTGTAATTAATCTATGTGATGTGCATTAAAGAGTTATCTATCTATCTATAAATGCTATTAGGATTGCTATCATGTATATGTTTGTTGTATTAGCGCTATCACCTAGATCTTTGTATTAAAACATATTGGTGTAGTCATATTAATTAACAATATTACCTACTCGCCCTATTGTTTTAGCGTTTAGTTTAGGTTATTTTCATGCGATATTTATCTGTCATCGGGATATCCAAATATATTTTTCCCATATTCCAATATTGCGGGAAATATAAGCACGGCTTGGCTTTCCCTTGCGCATGGATGATTAAATTGTTTGTAACATTAATTGAATAAATTACCCCAGATTGTAATGTAATTTGTAATCATCTGTAACTCTACTACTACTACTCACTCAAGCAGCAAACACGTGCTTATACACGCGGAGGAATCGAATATTACGACTGAATCAGTCGCATGAATTGATGTGCGAAATAGATGAATAATAAATAGTCGAAATTAATCAGCTAGCAATAGTTAGTGATTCAAAGCATATTAAATTATTTATGAGCCCTCCTTAAACCTATAAATAATATTATCAAATGAACTTAAATCTTCTTGTAGGGATTAGTTTTTAAATGACCTTATTTCTACAATAGAATTGGATTATTATTATGCGTCGAAGGCGTCGCATAGATTTACTTCTGTTGCCTTCAAAAACGGATAGTTTTACAATGTTAAGTTGTCTGTCTGGTCACGACATCGACTGTCAAATAACTGATCTCTAATTTATTTATTCTTCTCAATCAATATAAACAACGGATAATTTATTTCCAGGCTCACAAGACAAATGTATGTACCTAGAACTGGCCCACGGTGGTCATCTGGGTTTCTACGAAGGCGGTCTGGTGTACGCCAACCCCGTGAACTGGCTGGACCGCGCGCTGGTCGGGCTCGCCGGCGGGCTGCTCATGGCGCACAACAAATGCTCACCCAAAGACGCCGTCGTCTGCAACGACGTCCACGAAGATGACGAGCCGGACCTCATCAGGTCATCCACCATTGTTTACCGCGACCCGCTCGACAAAGTTCAAAAAGCGTACTAACACAGCACGTGAAGGTTGTGCCATCTTACTTTATTTGTAACGCGTTATGATGCTGTCAACTTTATACGACAAATCTTGGTTGATGGTTGTGGTTAAGTTAAAGTAAGATGGTGCAACGTAGCCTAATTAATGACTGCTGGATTCCACCTCAGAGCCCCGATTTACGCGTCAGTCGAACTTTTTCGTGTTGTGGATTAAGAGTTTCATCATTCAACTGAAAGAATGCACGCACCGCACGGAAGAAATCAAAATGCATAGAAATCGTGACCCTGATAAAGCAAAAACTGGTTTTTCATCGAAAAGAAAATTCGATTGGTGTATTCCACGCAAACAAAGTAAGATATTTTTACGAGGTCTAATAGTGGTTTAGTGTAACTATTTAATAGATACGTCACTAAACTAACCAAAGTGAACGCGAAAAGTGATATGAGCAGAAATTATTTTACACCTTTTTTATGAAACATACACATATTTTGCACAAATTCCACAAAATTATAAAGCGCATTATGTATGTTTTTATGTTGTGATGAAATATGTTTACATTTTAATCTTAAAAGTTGTGATATACTGCTTATTTGTATTTATGTACTTATGCATTTATTATACTTTTAGTTTAGCCAAAAATACCAACACCTTTGTCTTATGTATGTAGAATTACGATAGCTAATTAAAGCTGAACCTCATTAACTACATTACCCTTTTGTGTGATATCATATTTCAATAGCATAGCTGTTTTTTTTGTTGTTAAATTTAACGAGGCTTTTAGATAACGCAGTTATTTTTAATTGGCACACAAATACCCACTTAAATAATTTAGATAGAAAATGTTTTATTTTTTTCTGTTCTTCAGCCAATTCTTTCTAGTCCAAGATTTATATCAACAATTTACGTCCTCAGTACCTAAATTCAGCTTTTCACGTAATATTCGCTGATATGTCTTCAGATTAATACAATCAAGAAAAAGAAGTTACACACCTATTGGTATCAGCCCAAATAAGTATAACTGAATGTTGGTATTTGCACAACTAAACTACTGACTTTAATATAGTTTTGCAGATGGTTACAGTGAGTTCCTTTCGAGGGCTATGGCTTCTACGTAAATACTTATTTATAACAAATATCTAATCATGCTAAAGAATCAAATTCATCATTGAACATAAGAAGTTTCCATCAACTACCCAAGATATTGCCTAAAAGCTGCAGCTGAAATGTCAACTTTCAAAATGCAGGGTGTCCGCCTGAACTCTACGTCAAGCCGAAAATAGGTAATAGTTACACAATAACAGTCATTAGAAAAATAAAAATAAAACTGAGTTATTAGCTAGTTTCAAGCTATGAACATCCACTAAATCCACTTAATCTTAACTTTTTAATGTATTTTTTCGCGATGTGAGTCTGATTACCCGAATGACTATTGAATGTCAAAATCAGCTTTATATTAAAATTTAAAACATAAATTTAAAATTTTATAAAATAATAACTAAAAAAAATACATTTGTAAAAACAAACAACACAAAGATTAACCTATCACCTGATTTTGGCATGACGTTGAGGATGGGACATCCTGTATAATCCATTTTTACTTAACGTCACCCTTTGCATGTTTAGAATTTGTGTTTACTACTAGCCTGCCGAAAAAACGAGCGTTGTGTATGGCATGCTAAACTCTAGGGTAGTTGATGGAAGATTAGACGGGTTTTCAACGCAGCCTATTAGATCTAACTAAACTTAATTCGTTAAGTACTTACTATATGAGATTACCGTTCGAAATAGTTGAACATATTACAACGATATAATAGTTGTAGAATGTAAGCATGTATTATGGACGTTGTGAATTGGGATTGGATATAAAAGTTAAAAGACCAAATCGTGGATCTCAAGTTTAGCCTCAGCTGGTGTAGGAGTGGTGATAAATTTCACTTGTTGAAAAGTAGATGGCGCAATGAATGTACAGCGAAATAAAGTGCATATGTTTAAGACCATATAAAATCACCATTGTAATTGATCGTTGTCGACAGATATTGATCTATCAATTGATTTGATAACTACGTTATTACGTGTGAAATGAGCCATTGCAAAGATTTCGTGCTAATCTAGCTCATCTCTCGGTGTGGGCATACTATCTATCTAAGCCCATATTGAAAACGTGGTTTAAAACAAAAAGCGTATTTACAAGTACATAATTGAGACAAACTATGAAATCTCAGCCCCAGTATTGACTTGTTTAAGAGATGACTGAAGATGCATTTTAATACTTTTGGGCGTGTTTGATCTTGGCCAGGTAAAACATTCTATTAGAAGATAAGTAGAATTGCGGCCTTTTGTTTTTGTGTGCCTTGTTTAACAAGTGTATATTAATATTGGAAATTGATAATACTGATAAATTGATACGTTCTTTTGGAAGAGATGAGAACTCGTAATGTGGATTTCTGAGTTTTGTTTCGGGACCATTTTGATTTATGTGCATCTGGATTGGGGGCCCATTTTTTTAACCCTTGTGAAACGAAATAAAACTCTAAGGGTAATTTAGTTAAAAATAGTAAAAACTTAAAGCATAGGGCCAAAAATTTCTTAAACATAAATTACAACTTTTATGGATAAATAACTTGGGCCCTCAATCCAGATGCACATTTTTGATTTTATTGTTGCTGAAAGATGAAATATGAACTGTTTTTCACCAATGTAACGGCAAGTAATTTCGATCTGCCATGATTTCACTTTATGGGCCTCCTGTATTTTTTTACGATGACTTATATGGTATTTTTTTTACGCTGATAATAAAGTGTGCTATCAATATGTAACCACAAAGTCAGATAAGTAACTTGAATACCAGTGGCATTCGGTGGTAAAACACGTGTGTATTATTGATATAGTACATTCTATAGATGTCAGCGCAGGAGCAAATCAGCCCCAATAAGACGACACCCGTATTTATAGACAAGTCCAAATAATTACTTGAGCTAAGGTCAGTCATTTGAAAGTTCCCACACTAATGAAATCCTAGATTTTGTTTGGAAAAGGAAAAGGATTGCTGAAGTGAGAGATTAATTACTTAGAATTTTCTATTTATATGAGTGTTAGTGAAATTAAGTATGTTATAGGCTTTAAACAGCATGTAACATTACTAACAGGAAATTGACTTGTCGTCCTGTATCAGACTACTTATAATAGCACATTTTCGTTACATATTTATAGTTTCGTTTTAAACATTAATTCTATTTATGTGCTGTTGTTGTTGTTGAACTATTTATTGATTTAAAATAGTTTGATTTAAATGTGCGTGATAGTACAAACCTGTTCTAAAGCACAACTGTGTTTTGGATATTTTATCATATTGTTTTACTAGACGTTTATTGTAATATTACGTGTGCTTAAATCTGCATTTAGAGTACATAATAACATGAATATTATAATTTATTAATGTGTCAATAAAAAATATGTCAAAATAAAAACTGCAATTTTTACTTTTTATCCCATTCATGTTCAAATTATTCATTACAAAAAGATTGTTAAATAAGTATATTCTAAGTAATAATATAAAACTTTAAAGAGACGGGTGAATTTACGCTGTCTTACTTGTAATTATTAAATCTAATTCTAGCTTAAAAATATTTTGTAAATGGAATATTACAATTTTGCAAAATTAAATAAATTTGAGCAATTTAAATATGAGATCGAACCTATTTAAAAAACCGGTACGGATAACTAATTTCGAATGTAACAAATCAAAATTAGTAAAACAATGCTTTATATAAATCAAAGTAATTAAGAGGCATGTGATAATGATATTTTGACCTCCAAATTTCCCTCGGTAGGTAACATCCGCGGGGTTCCGTGGGGTGGGATGACATCACATAGCCCGGGCACTTAAAAACCCATGAATTTATACAATACTGGTAGTGAAATCGAAAAGCAAGGCGATAAAAATATTATCAATATTCCAAATACAAATATCACAACATTTTCCTTAAGACTTAGCTTTCTTTACACATACAACTTAGCATATTACACATCAATATATAGGTAAATTATTTTAGATAGATACAATCTTAATTTACAATATAAAATAATCTCAATACCAGATCTATCAGATTCTATTTGTCAAATAAACAAGAGAGCATATACATTATCATCAAAATTATAAAAATAGCATGGACACAAGATATGGCATCTGGGAGTAAATGCATAAATAATTATTAGGTATCTAATATAATACTTAAGTTTTTACATAAATGCCAATATTACAATAAGAGTGCATCATCCTTACTTACAAGAAAATATAACATTAATTCTTTTAGTGTCCGTATAGTAAAAAGTTTTACTGGGTTTAATATACTATGCACTAAATTTATTCATCAATTATGAGAAGAATACTATTTAGACACCCTACCTAGATTTGTGGAACTGATATTTTACAGTCTTTTACTTACATCGGTTTTAAATCTGAGTATTTTCAGAATAAATTAAAGCTTTTTTTACAAAATAGGTATCATATAAATAAATTACGTAAATGCAATTAAATCGTTACTTACAGTGTCATATAGTCAGCAGATAGATGTCGGGTCTCCCTCCATAGTGCATGCTATATTATCTAATTTATGAGCTAAGTGCATTTTGTTTTCTAGTCCTAATATAATTTGTTCTCTATACTTACTGACGTAAATATACAACTCTTTTAAGGCAGACAGAGTATCAAACTCATTTAACTGTTCTACAGAGAGCTGTTGCATAGAAGTACTTAATTCTTGGTCAGTAACTTGAGGCAATTGAG
The DNA here is from genome assembly GCA_963584085.1 of Pyrausta aurata. Taxonomy (NCBI): domain Eukaryota; kingdom Metazoa; phylum Arthropoda; class Insecta; order Lepidoptera; family Crambidae; genus Pyrausta; species Pyrausta aurata. The sequence goes on from CAUZXH010000300.1 coordinate 21,411, forward strand.
AGACTGCTTGATAAAACTGGATAACCATATCTCTGTACGTGGGTAAGTCTTTTGCAAATAACAATTTATTTGATGGTGAATCTTTGCATAACCGATGTTCCGATAAAGAACAGGCATCCATGAATGTTTGGGCTATCACTGACAGTGAGGAATCTACAGTTGAAGTTTTATTGATATCAAATATGAAATCCGGATTCTTTATGAGGTTTACCCAAAACCTTAACGGTAAGCTATTTGACTTCCAAGCATGGACCACCTCAGGATTCATTATACCATGTGCCCTGGCAGCATCATCAAAAAGATCAAACAACCACTTAACAGCTGGAGGCAAGACTTCATTTACTGTAAGTATTGTGCTAAAGAAATCATCTACAAACTTGTGCACTGTGCCCTTGGTAGATAAAAGTCTGGTTAGGAATATCTCGGGAATAGCTTTGTGGCTGTGTTCTGAAGATTTGTTCACGATGTGCTGATACTCAATGGGTTTAACCAAGTGATAATAATGTACGTTTTGATCGGTAATATCGCTATTGTAAACTCGTATGTGAGAATTTGAACAATAAATCCCTGTACAATTCTTGCACGGTATTTTGTATGCTGTATTGAAACTATCGTTTTGCCGGGATATCAATGACATAACTGCAGATTCCTTGACTCCATAATGGGCCAAAGTGTTAAGTTTTCGCCAGCCGTTTAGCGTCTTTGTTGTAAGATCTTCATCTTGAAGAGTCACGTGGCCCCCTCTTCCATGGCGCCATTCGAGATCAACTTCATGGACGGATGGCCGTAAAGAAAATGGAGTATTTTTAAAGAGAGCATCTAGTATTTTTGATTTAACTTGTGATATGCTATCACAGTCTAAAACTTTACATTGAACTTTTTCATCAAAATCATCTTGTACAATATGTAAACTAATAATTTGATAGTCAATTTGTTCTTTTAAAAGTTTTTCTTCTGATAAAGAGTATCTGGCTTCATGGGTTATAGCATCAACGACGCCTTTTTCTATTTGATGTTTAATAGCTTTAAACAGTAAGAATAAAGAAGAGCCAGCATAATCTTTTAAATAGTAATACATGCACAAAGCCATCCAATTAGTTAACATTTTCTCAACAACACTTTCTGTTCTTCTCAGCATCAACTGTGGGTGCTTATTACAAATTGATTTGTCAATAAGACGCATCAGTAGAGACTTCAATATATCTGTAGCATATTCCATTTTCCCCATTAATATAATCATCAACAAAGACGCCACATTTACTTTATCTCTAATATTGAAGGATTTTTGGGCTTCTAATGTGTCTATAAATGACAGAAGGAAACATTTATTATTTAATAGCTGTTCAAACTGTATCATAGCTGCATCATAATTTGTTCTGGGAGCATTAATAAACTGACTTTGAACATTCAAAATGGGATGGTCAGAAACTCCAGGGAAGAACACTTTCATGACATAATTTACATGATCTAGAGTAGGGATTCCAGAATGTTCCAAATCTGCTGCCAAGTCTGACATATCAGTTTGCAGTTCTGCAAAAGCAAGTTTGCATTCTAATCTGACATTGCTTTCAAGAGTATCCATCTGAATTTGTATTCTCTTGTATTCTCTTTCGGCTTTCGTACTTCTCCTTCTATACATAACAAGTACAATCATGAATATTAGGACTAAGAAGAAGGTCCCTGCAGCAATTCCTGCTATAGCTTCTGGTGGAAAATTATAGTTTCGCATCAATTCGTAGTGAAGGTAACCAATAGGAAATCTTAAATTCTTTCCAACTTTCACAACAACCAAAGGTAAATTTATTTCTATGACTTGCACTCCGTTTTCATCTGTGTTGGAAGGTTGTATTTGAGGGGGTGTACAAAGAAGTTGTTGCATTGTTAAGCTTGTCACATTACAGGTCTGAGTACCGATTGTGACAACCACATCTGATTCATCACTGGCTCGAATCAAATTCTCACCTTCTATAACCAGGGGATCACCACCTTTATATGACTTTATCCTGTTAGGGAACTGGTACACATGAGGATCTTCTACAAATACCATGTGTGTTCTAGGTGGGTTAAAATATTTTTCCAAATCATGCATACTTTCTACATTATCCATAACAAATCCTACTTTCATAGCTATTTGTGGAGTACTTGTTTGAGACTTTGTAGCCTGTAAAATATCATGGTATTTTGCATTTATTGCAGGACTTGGGCATTCCATTTGATTTGAATTTAACACAGTACAGGCAGTATAATTTACTGGAATTTCTTCATTGGCGTAGTATAATTTCATCAGCGGTTTTTGGATAGTGTGTAGATTAGTGCCATGAACTGTTATCATTCTTCCACCAGACACAAAACTTTTAAGAGGTTTTATTTCCATTATAGTCGGATCAGCAGTGTAGTTGAATAAGTCACCATTCAAAGTACGATTTGCGTTATCTATTGAAACAGTTAATGTGCGAATCACACGAGGAGTATTAGCTTTAGGAGTTATGCAAATTAATCTACTGTTGGATGTTTGCGTTTTATTGACAGAACAAGATAGTTCATCTAAATATGCTGAGACAGTAGAGCCAATATTAAGATGCTGTCCTCCAATAGCTAATTGGGTTCCACCAGAGACAGGTCCAACTGCAGGATAGATTCCTTGTAAATTTATATTTTTATAGCTGAATAGAACTGATGATTCAGTATATCCTGCATCATTCTCTACTATCACTGGTGCTACCATTGATCCATTTGACGGGCCTGTTTTACAAGTAATACTAACTGATACTTCAAAATCAACTATATTGCACAGTACTTCGCCAATACGCACTTTTCCAGTTACCTCTTCCACTCTTAGGCCCAAATTACTTCCTTCTATTGTCACAATTGTTCCTCCTTCTATGGGACCACTTAATGGTTTTATCATGTCTATTCTAGGTTTTGGGCATTCAGTTACAGGGTTTTCCAGACAGGATTCGCTATACGAGCAAGAATTTCCACACCAGGTGCACTGATATATGGAATTGCGTGTAATACAAAGAGAACAATCAGCATGGTCCCTGTGAGACCCTAAAATCTCACACTTATACAATGTTATGGTAATAGTGTCAATATAGTGTTTATGATTCCAAACAACCTTAACACTGACATTATACTCTCCTACATCTTCCTCATAAGAATATGTAGTTTTGTCACATACTATATAGTGATTTGATTCTACTCTAGCAGGAAGTATCATGTTAGCTAATTCAATGCTGACTATGCATTGGAATCCTGTATGGCCTGGCTGTAAATGAGGTAGATTCTCAACTTCAAGTTCCAATTCTTTAGGCACATTGTTGGGTAGCAAGATTGGTTTCTTATATTGCCTGATACGTGGACAGTGGCCTATGCCATGATTAAGCAACTTCGTTGGATTATTCTCTCCACTGATAATAGTTCTTTGACAAACTGAAGTATCATGTGTACATTTGTTATCATAAATACACCAATTGCATGCCCACTCGCTAATAATACATGAATGGCAAGTGGTGTGTTTGGAGCAATCATAAAAAGCAAAATTTCGGGAGACAAAATCTTTGTTTGTTTCTGAGGAGTGAACAGAAAGAGGTACATAAATGTGGTCTTGATTTGGAGGTATTTTCGGTCTGTATTTCATGTCTGGAGTAGGACAAGCTAGACCATTGGATGTTACTGCTGCATCAATGGGTAGGGCATTGCCAAACACACACTTATACTTTGCTCCAAATGGTAACTCAGGTAGAGTTCTGATAATTAGCTGCACTGTAGTTTCTTCACTCATTGATATTCTGTCAGGTAAAATTTGTTCAAAATCAATGCATTGCTGACCCGTGTATTGTGATAGCCACCTTGGTGCACTTTGAGTGCCTTTCTGGCACATACTTTGAACAGTACACCTCTTTTCTAAAGAACACCATCCACAGTGTGGATCATTAGATTCTAAACAAGATGAACAATTGCCATGTTCTGCACATCTTTCTGTGGGTATTTGTACAATGGTGTTTCTAGCCAACACATACAAAGTTTTCTGGTAAGGTGACAAAGTTGTATCTGGCAGAATCCTTTGGCCTGGCAAAAGTTCTTCACTGGAGTATTCTAAAGACTTATCTGCATCAATTAATACTTTCTTAAAAACACCTTCATTAGTACCTAAAAACCCTACAGTATGCAGACCAGTTACAGACATGGTTATAGAAGTAACTAAGGTGTTATTCCAATGAATAATGGACAATGTTTTGATAGGATACAGCCCACTTATTTTTAGACCCACCTCACAAAAGTTAAGTATATTGCCTGTAGTACCCACACTGGGGCATTTCCCATCAGAGATCATACCTGATATGTAACCCATATTACGAGCCTTAGTACTACCATTAAAACACATGTGAACATTCTCATTAAACTTAATTTCAATTTCTTGTAGAGAGAAAACACATATTGCTGACTTAGCCATGGGCTCATTAGTAATACCTTTTGAAGGGCTGAATAGTGCAACTAATATAGAGTCACCTGTTTCAATGCCCAGCTGATTAGCTAGATTTGAACCAGCCCTGGCTATCTTGGCATCTTGAACTAGATTGTAATTTACAACTTCACTCTTACCATTAACAGTTTCTTCACGCACATGACACTCTAAAGTCACCTCTGTATAACTATTGTAATTGTCATCGTTAACACAGGTACGGGCCAGACGAGACACATATCCAAGTTCTTCGTTGCCAGCAAGATGCGAATGTTTTTGTATTATCAAAAAGTATGCATAATCACTTGCATTAAATCCGTAGACATACTGCACTAAAAAATTGTCTCTGTACTTAACATCTATTTGAATCAAACTCTGTTTTGAAAACGTGAACTGGGCAAGTTCTAGTGTCATGAGGTCACGGCTTGATATGGCAGGAACATCGTGTCTGTACTCTCCGTTGTTTGTAAATGTTGTGCCCACATAAAGAACATTGGAACGGTCCCAGGAGTTATATCTCTCAGGCCCAATGAAGGCGTATGTAGATGCATCGGCTTCGTTGGCTGCCACACTTACTGGTACGAACTCGGGTTCCGCCGTAAGATCTCCCAGCTTGTACTTGAAGCAGGATCCCTGGGCAACTGATCCACAAGCTATGACAATTCTTGACTCTTGATCTATCACCAGAATTTTATTCACGTTATCGATGTATGTTGTTTTTATCTCCGGCGAAGTGCAACCACTAGCGTGACACATAGGATTATCAAGTTTCGGGCCAGTTCGTATTGTATGAATGGGTTTCAGATCTGGGCTGAGTTGATGAAGCCAATTCAATGATCCAGCATAAACTTGACCACTTACTTTATCAACTGCAAGGTGGTAGAAATAGTACGATTCATTCTGTTGACTGGGATATTGTGATATAAATTCGTATCCACATACTATTGTGCTTCGAAGCCAGAATGTTATGACTAATAAAGTTGCTAAAGCAGCCATGATCACATTGTAACTTGCATTCGTAGGGATATTTTCACTTTGTCACAACCACACTCCAGTTATAATTTCATTTTCAACCCATCTTTAGCTTACAAAAATAAAATGTAAATTGTAAAAGCATCCATCGATGCCGAAATTGATGACACGCAATAGACAATATAGATTTTGGCAGAGTTGCCAGTTTGCCGGTACTTTTAGTGTTTTGTTTGAGAATTTCCCTACAAAATAATATTTACTACCACAACAAAAGGGTGAATTGAACTGCAGAACCACATAATGAACAAGGAAAGGATTAGTGTCCTGAACTTAGAGTTGTATTGTAAGTCCAATGTATCCTATCCTACCAAAGTATGCAGTACCATTCCGGTAGACTACGGTAGACTTCGGAATCAGAATCCTATCATTTAGTGCGGTAGCTTTCGTAGATTTCTTAGACATACTTGGTTTACGAATTCAATTGTTGTGAGATGTAAATGTTCTTTTATCTGAATTTGAAATAAAACATGGTCTTTATACTAAAATGGTGATTTTAATTTATTGTAGTTAAATAAGTATTGTAAAACATAAAATATAAAAAAAGGATTTTTGATACAAATAGTCACCGCAAAAAAGTTTTACAGGAAGTAAAAAAGGATTTTCTTTCAACTTACAACGATTGCTTAGACTTGGTTTTCACATTTATTATACGGTACTTTTCCAAATGTGCTCCAGTTTTGTTACACAGGCTGCGGACGAAGCTGGTATGCATAGAACTCTACTAGCACTTGGACGCAAAATTTGTTTTGTAGAAAACTGTGCTTTAACCATGATTATTGTGATATCTTGCAAATTCCATAATAAAGGTTATCTACGAAAGTTACATAGTGTGCCGTAGCATTCCGTATCCTACCGGTAGGATTCCATGCGTTATGTTAGGCTACGGTAGACCTAGTAACACTACTCGAACTATTGCTTGAACTTGATTAAGAAGGTGTCAAAAGAGATTTTTGTTTGGTGGGTCGCTGTCGCTTTATTGACACCATCCTCAACTCATAAATTGTGCTGTGTAGTCGAAGTATTTAAGTAAACTATTTTATAGAATTCAACATAAATAAATCTCATTACTAACAACCTAAAAATCTCCAAGCCGAGTCCAATCTGAGATTACCATCTCTCTCATATCTGTCCGGTTATCGGTGACCTAACTGCTGGCAGTTCCGCTCCGGAGCTTTTATAATTTTGGCTCAAAGGATCAGGAAAAAGGAAGCGCTTCCTGCCGACCAAGGTGTTAAAGACTTTTTTTGCAAGACTACAGAAAATACAATAGTACAATACACATAATATAATACAATATCATAATAAATAATAATAGTACAATATAATAGGACGACGTTTAACCGTAGGGACTTTTTAAATCATATTATGGCAACATTTTTTTGACAACTTACATTCATAGACTAGAGACATAGGTTCTTCTGTCCTTTTTTCTCAAACATGTGTACAGATTTCCCATCCCTTTTCCGCCGGTGTGTAATGATAAAATTATAAAAATGGTTTGGTTTGGTTAGTTTGTGATTGTGATGGATTGTGATTTGTAATTGAAGGGAAGCAGTATTAGTTTTATTTGTATTTTGTAATCGGCATTGCTTTTTGTAAAAACTGCATAAGTTAGGTTTTTAAATAAACGAAATAAACAACGTAGTAGTCAAGTGATAATACATTGACTGTACCCAGGACCCACCTTGTTAGTGCTAAGAATAAGGTTCAGCCGCAGACTCAAGTTTAAACAAAACATGTGTGCAGAAATTACTGCTTTGTGTATATATCTTACTGTATTATTTTGATATAAGTGGTAAAATTTGGTTGAAATGATGGCGACGATGGCTGCGGGTGGCCCCGGCGACCCGCATACCCAAATGAACACTTACCGGAGCTATGTGACCATGCTGGCGGATCCCGGTGCCAAGGATGAGATCAAGCTCAAAGCTGCTCAGGAGCTCAGTGAAAACTTTGAGGTAAACACCCTGTGTAATTCCCATAGGATTGACATCAGCAATCATTATGATAGGTTTTGGAAAAATACCATGCATTTTTTTACATTGACCTTCAATAATGCCATAACCACTGTTGATACCATTGGTTATATAAATATGAACCCCTAAGGATACACTCTCACCGAACTTCTAATTGAAGATGATTTAAATCTTCAAATAATCTCATAGGTTTTGTTTTAAACCAATCTTTAATCTGGTTTGTTACCTTGATTATAGGTTCCTATTGCCTAATAATTTCAAATTGTATTTTGTTATAGGTCATATTAAGTTCACCACAGTACCCTCAATTCTTGGATCACTCACTCAAAATATTTCTCAAAATATTGCAAGAAGGGGAACCACATTTCATAGCTGAATATAACATTCAACAAGTAAGAAAACTCATTTTGGAAATGATCCACCGGCTGCCAATCAGTGAGACTTTGCGGCAATATGTTAAGAGTATTCTGATACTAATGTTGAAATTAATGGAAATTGAAAATGAAGAGAATGTTCTTGTGTGTTTGAAAATATTTATGGAGCTCCACAAGCAATATCGCCCAGCCTATAGTACAGATGTTGATGTAAGTTTGTAACCTTCTATGTTCCTTAAAAATTAAATGTTTCATTGAAGTATGGTATTTTGCTTACAGCTTAAAAATAATAATTTTGTTTTTAGATTCACAAGTTTCTGCAATGGGTAAAGGGGATATACTCAGATCTCCCTAATCATCTGCCAAAAATATTTGAGCCTAAACCTACGATACGAGTCAAGGATTTGTCTGAAGTGAACATTGAGCAGCTACTGCAAGAGACTTACACTACAACACCTATACACACAGAAAAGAAACTACTAGATGGAAGTGTTGTAACAGTAAGTACATTATAGTACTGTTTGCATATAATATTTGATCTGTAGTTTTTTGGTATGCTAAAGACATAAGAGATTCCAAAAAACTAAGAAAACATTTCTAAACACTGCATGTTGTTATGTTGTGATTGTCAAAATTTACTAGTTTATTAGATTTTGTGCCCATAATTGAATAATATCTGTTGCATTTCAGTACAATCTAATTCCACGGTCTGTATTGTCACTGAAAGTGATTCAAGAGCTTCCAATAATAGTTGTTCTTATGTATCAACTTTATAAGCAGAATGTTCATCAAGAAGTCAGCAACTTCATTCCTCTTATTATGGAAACCATTACATTGCAGCCTGCTGCGACACATAGGTAATTTTGAAATTCATACTCATAAATAGGAGTATCTTCAAATTGAATATTGTGCTAAATTGTGTAACAAACAAACAATTTATATGTTTCAGGCAATCAGCATCATTCAACAAAGAAGTGTTCGTAGATTTTATGGGGGCGCAAATAAAAACGCTAGCATTTTTGGCGTACATTATCAGAATTTACCAAGAGACGATAGCAAATCATGCTAACCTAATGGTGAAGGGAATAATTGGGTTATTGACTCTGTGCCCTCCAGAAGTGGCGCATTTGAGGAAAGAACTTGTTATTGCAACAAGGCATATTCTGGCAACTGATCTTAGGCTTAGTAAGTGTCCAAAGAATTTTAAGTATTATTACAATTACAATTTTTACATGTTTTTAATCTTACTTTAATATAAGTTTTATTTTTATTTACAAAATAATTTTATGTATTATTTTAATTGTATTTTTACATGTTTTTCTTACTTCTATTATTTTCTTACAGAGTTTGTGCCATATATGGAACGTCTGTTTGATGAAGATGTCTTACTGGGAGGAGGATGGACAGTTCATGAGTCGCTTCGACCCTTAGCGTACTCTACGCTAGCCGATTTAGTTCACCACGTTCGACAACATTTACCGCTGACTGATCTCGCCATTGCAGCTCATTTGTTTTCAAAAAATGTGCACGATGAATCTCTACCTACAAGGTAAGCACCGCTGCTGCCGCGGCGGAATATGCTAACACTCCTCTAGTATCAATCGTGTTCATATCACTGATATTTTTTTGTTTTTAGCATCCAAACGATGTCTTGCAAGCTGTTGTTGAACCTGGTGGACTGCATTCGCCAGCGTTCGGAAAGCGAGGGCGCGGCGGCGGGTGCTCAGCCTCAGGGGCGTCAGCTGCTCATGCGCATACTAGAAGTGTTCGTGCTGAAGTTCAAGACTATATCTAAACTACAGCTGCCTGCTTTGATGTCCAAGTGGTAAGTCGTATTAGTATTTTCACTATGAATAAATAGTCTTTATTGCACAAATATCAGACACAAGGAAAACAAAACGTAAAAACCCACATTATTAGCACAATATCGGCGGATTTATCGCTGAGAGCAATATCTTCTCCAGACAACCTTTGGGTGAAAGAAACAACTATAAACCTTTCATAGTTGTTTCCTCCAAGGTCTTTAGACATAAGAATAAATCTGTTTTCAACTACATCATCAGCGTAGACATAAGGTCTTAAGTTGAACTGCAAATAATTACTGCTACATATTAGATTGAAGAGTAGACTTATCTAAGTTGAACTGTAAATAAATAGATAGAGCAGAAAACTCGACAATGTTCATTCCTCACAGCCAATCCACACCATCTGCAAACGCCAACGGCGCTGCACCCACGACTCCCACTACCACCGCTCCGGCCACGCCCGCCACCCCCGCCGCCCCCGCAACCCCCGCCGCCGAAGTCAAGACCGAAGATGAAAAACCTAGTACTGACTTCCTGGACAGCATGTCCAAGGCGGAAGAGAAATCGAAGATCGGCTTCCCGTCGTCGCAGATGAGCAACCTGAATGTGGGCGATTATAGAACGCTTGTCAAGACGCTCGTGTGCGGAGTGAAGACTATTACGTGGGGATGCGCTTCATGCAAAGTAAGTTGTTGTCAACATACTCGTAACAGTATTTTAAGGGTTCCGTACCCAATGGAAAAAAAACGGGCTCCCTATTCCTAAGACATCGCTGTCTGTCCGTCCGTCTGTCTTTCACCAGCCTGTATATCAAAAATTGCGATAGCTATACAGATGAAATTTTCACAAATTATGTATTTCTGCTGCCGCTGTAACAAAAAATACTAAAATCAAAATAAAATAAATATTTAGGGGGGCTCCAATACAGGTAGACAATATTCACCTATGTTGTTCATCTAGTCAATGGTTTGCTTCAAACATTTGAGAATCTTTTACTAGCCCTGCCACAGATAAAAAAGTTTTCGCTCAATTAAATAGGTACACACGGCGTTTATGTTAATAAAAACACGAGTGTTTTTCTCCTGATTCCTTCTCCTCTCCTCCTATTATAATTAAGTTGCTCTAATCATTTATTTACAAATATTTCTGTTTCACCAGCAAACAACGACCACAAGTGAGGGCACATCGACGACGACCATAACCGGTCAGAAGCAGTTCAGCGCCCGCGAGACGCTCGTGTTCATTCGCCTCGTTCGGTGGGGGCTGCAATCTTTGGACATCTACACGCTGGCCGCGCCGCGCGCGCCGGCCCAGCCGCCCGCGCAGCCACACGTGAGGTCTAAAGAGGAGAAGGAGGTGCTGGAACACTTTAGCGGAGTGGTGAGTGCTTGTACTCAGTTTTTTATCCGTCTAGTGCGATGGGGGCTGCAGTCTCTAACATCTACTACACGCTGGCCGCGCCACATGTGTTGCGTGTGCCGACACAGCGTCCTTCGCATAACCAGAAGGTTCGATGCCTGCGTCAGACGTTTCATCTTTTCGGAATTGCAATGATTTAAAATCTGCACATACATAATTTTTGTATTTTTTTACATCTCAATGCTTTATTTTTCCATTATGGACGTTATAAAGGTGTGTAGATGCCTCGTGTGATTCGATAACCCTCTTTCCAGTTCTCGATGATGAACCCGCAGACGTTCCAAGAGATATTCACAGCGACGATCTCGCATATGGTCGAGAGAATAAATAAAAACATGACACTACAAATCATTGCCAACACGTTCCTATCGAACCCAGCTACTTCCCCCATTTTCGCGACAGTGCTGGTCGAATACCTTTTGAAACGAATGGAAGAAATGGGCACGAATGTTGAGAGATCGAACTTGTATTTGAGACTATTCAAATTAGTTTTTGGTTCGGTTAGCCTGTTTCCTACGGAAAATGAACAGATGCTCCGACCACACTTACACAGCATCGTCAACAAAGCAATGGATTATGCCATGACGGCCAAGGAGCCCTACAACTATTTCCTACTCCTGAGAGCCCTATTCCGGTCAATTGGCGGCTTGCTCTATCAAGAATTTTTACCGCTATTGCCTAACCTTTTAGAGGGGTTGAACCGACTTCAAAGTGGGCTTCACAAACAACACATGAAAGATCTGTTTGTCGAATTATGCTTGACAGTACCCGTGAGACTGAGTAGTTTGCTGCCTTATTTGCCAATGCTAATGGATCCCTTAGTATCCGCGTTAAACGGATCTCACACGCTTATATCTCAAGGCTTGCGCACACTAGAACTTTGCGTAGATAATTTGCAGCCCGACTTCTTGTATGAACACATCCAACCGGTGCGAGCTGATCTGATGCAAGCACTCTGGAGAACTTTACAGAACAATGAAGTTGCAAGAATCGCATTCAGAGTACTCGGAAAGTTTGGTGGTGGAAACCGTAAGATGATGATCGAGCCACAGAGCTTGGAGTATCGAGAAACGGACGCGCCGCCGCCGGCCGTCCAGGCTTACTTCCAGGATCAGCCTAAGCCTATCGATTTCGAAGTCGACAAAGTCATAGATACCGCGTTCTCAGCGTTGAAGTCTAGCACCACCGATCCGTTCTACAGGCGACAGTGCTGGGAAGTTCTCCGGTGCTACTTAGCAGCGTCTCTCAATTTGGACGACGACAGACAAACACTGCTGAAGCTGTTCAACCACCCTAGTTTCGTCGAAGGAAAGATACACGTTCAGAACGGGCCCTACTACAAGTGTAGCAACAACATCGTGCGTAACACTCATCGCACAGCGTTGACGGGGATGTTTGTGGCAGCGGCGATCAAAGAATTGCGTCACCACGTCTTACCGACAATGGTGTCATTAGTACGCCATTACACAATGGTGGCTATAGCGCAGGAGGCCGGGCCGTTCGCCGGCACCGGTGGACCTAAAGAAGGGCTTGATGCACTGGTTCTCGTCGACGCCATAGCAGTCGTGATGGGGCACGAAGAAAAAGAGCTTTGCAAGCCGGGGCACCTCGCGCTGGTGCTGATGATAGAGACGGCGGCCACAGTACTTGGCAGCAGGGAGCGCGCGTGTCGGTTGCCCCTCATGGAGTATCTCGCCGAACGAATGTCAGCCCTGTGTTACGAGCGCGCCTGGTACGCAAAACTGGGCGGGTGTATAGCCGTTAAATTTATGGTGGAGAAGATGGCGCCGGAATGGGTTTACAAGCACATATTTACGTTCTTAAAAGCTGTTCTATTCGTGATGATGGATCTGACGGGTGAGGTGTCGTCGGGCGCGATTGACATGGCGACTGTGAACTTGGAGCGGTTGGTCCGCGTTTGCGTCACCGGGCCGGCGGTGGCGGCCACGGAGCCCACAGATACTGAAGTGGCAGCTGCTAAGGCGAGGGCGTTGCATGACGTCCTCCAAGAACTTGTGCTCCAAGTTACCAGTCCACATCTACTTGTCAGACAACAGGTAATAAAACTACGATTGGTTCAATTACAACACTTTTTAATTCGTAATGATTTATTATTAATACTATTGACCGCGTTTCAGGCTATGAAATCTCTAGAATTAATAGCGGAACTTCAGAACAAGACCGTGACGGAGGTTATGGATCCTCATAGGGAAGTTCTAGCGGATATAATACCGCCAAAGAAACACTTGCTTCGCCACCAACCGGCGAACGCTCAAATGGGACTGATGGATGGAACCACATTCTGTACTACACTGAAACCGAGACTGTTTACGATTGGTAAGTTATAAAGTATTTTTGAAACGCTGGTAGGGCCCAAAAGATAAGGAGACATGATTCGGCCCTTTCAGGGCACATTTATTTTTATTTTTTTCACAGTATATTAGACGTTCATAAGTGTTTTAGCATAGTTTTTTGAACTCCCGAGCAATAAAGAGAGATGTAATAATTATAACGTGCGGTGTTATCTATCTGTGGTATCTTAGCTTACAAACAGTTTTTTTTGTGTCATAGATAATTCTATCCGCAGTGTTCTTAGCCATGTTTTATGAAAATCTGTTCAGCCGGTTTTTATTTGCGATCGTATTTTTTATTATTAAAAAAAAATGCAATAATAATTTACCAATTCTTGGGTATTCTTTTCAGTATTGTAATCATGCTTGTATGTTTACAGACTTGAACATCAATGAGCACAAAGTATTTTTCCGTGAGTTGCTCTCTCTGTGTGAGGCAGAGGACGCGATGCTCGGCAAGCTGCCGTGCTATAAGGGCGTTAACTTGGTACCGCTTCGGGCGTCGGCCCTTAAAGCGCTGGCAGCCTGTCACTACATACAGGAAAAGCACTGCAGGGAAAAAATATTCCAAGTGCTGTACAAATCGCTGGAGAAGAACGATCAAGAGTTGCAGCAAGTAAGTTTGAAGACCGTGTTTTCCTAATATTGAGTTTTTATATTACAAGATTCACAGTTCTAGTACAGTATGTATGAATGAATAAACTTATAAACTAAACTTACAGCCAATAACGAATCTACATTTTAATTTACAAATTTTATACATCGACAATCATAAGCAAATAAATAAGTGGGTTCTTCTCCTGTGTGTATGTGTGTGTGTGTACGCGAGTGTGCGTGTGTGTCAGTGTGTGTATGTCCTACCTAGTCTTACGACTGAAAGTCTTGGAGTCGAGTCTCAATGCCACTAGGTAGGGTTTGTGAATTTTAAAACATTTCCCCTATTTCATGTAGATGGATACCTTTTTATCGAACATACTTGAATATTACTTGTATTGATATTTATTTGACTGTTATTCTTTTAGGCTGGTTTTGAGTGTATGCAAAAGTTCCTATCCGGGTTTCAAATAGACATGGAGATGGTACATCCAGTAATGAGACCTCTATTATTGACGCTTGGCGACCACCGAAACTTGAGCGTGAACGGCGCCAAACGACTTTCGTACCTAACTCAGCTGTTTCCGTCTACGTTCAGTGAAAAGTTGTGTGAACAGCTGTTGCAATTGCTTAAAAAATTGCTGGATTATTCCATACAAACAAATCGAGGTAAGTCATTATAGAATGACTATATATTTTTTCTTTTAATATAATTAAAACAGTAAGTAACACACTTAAATAATGATAATTCTCTTTTATAGGAGGAAACTTCCTGCAAAGCGTATCAAAGAATATGGAAAATGAGCAGAAGATTATCATCCTGATAGGCATATTCCACCAAATACCGGCAGCGTCTCCGCGCTTTATAGATGTTTTGTGTCGGCTTATCTTCCATACTGAGAAGTCTTTGATGATTGAAGCCGGCTCGCCGTTTAGAGAACCGCTGGTCAAATTCCTCCTCAGGTAACTTAACTTTTGATCGTCATTAATACTAGATGTCCACTTTTTTTTTATTTGTAAAACTTCAATATCTGGCCCTCTTTTAAGTAGAAGTTTTAGCCTTTGCTTTTTACCTAAAAAAGCTATCGTTTTCTGTCCCTAATTCTTATACGTAGGTAGATCCACCTTTTTGAGTGCACCAGCTGTATATTCTTTAGTCCGTCAAACCCTTGGATGAATAAACCACTGGATATGAAACGCAAGAGCGAATGTATGAAAACATCATCAACCAATTTTTGCGGGGCGGGGGGAGTTTGTCTTGTCACTAATTGACATTTAGTGCGTGGAAGTGTCGATATTATTCTATCGATATGTGTTGAACGAATGAATGAACGAATCTTATGCAAATTGTTTTTATTTTATTTTTATTACCAAAACAATAATTATGGGCATTGAAACATAGAATATGTTTATAAACGGTATGGCAAGTAACACTAACTAGAACTTCCTAATACATTGTGAAACAGACCGTAAGTCCTCTAATGGTATAACAAAATCCTCCAATGGTATAATCTAGCAGTAGATGAGCTTACACTTCATCCTACTACTATTATAAAGGCGAAAGTTTGTAAGTATGGATGTATGGATGTTTGTTACTCTTTCACGTAAAAACTACTGAATGGATTTGAATGAAACTTTACCACAATATAGCTTATACATCAGAATAACATATAGGCTACAATTTTTGAGGTTTCTAATGTGAGGTCGTAAAAAAACACATTTTTTGCGCTACTAGACGGGACGAACCTGAAGTCCACGCGAACGAAGTCGCGGGCAAAAGCTAGTTTATCTATATATGTATCATCATCATATCATATATCGACTCGCGTCTGTCAACGTTGTGTCCCTGAACGTGCTAATATTATAAAGCTAAATAGTTCATTTGTTTGAACGCGCTTTTTTAGAAAAAATGCAAGGCCTAATAAAAAAAAAATAATATGTATCCGAATAAGGCTTAAAGGCTGTAAAACATTACTACGCTGCAAGGGAATGAAGTAAAATCAAAAAGCACAGACGCAGCAGCGGGGGACCGCTAGTGAGCAAATTAAAGCCACAGCAAACTAACGAAATTTGACAAATTCAATGTGGGTATAGCATCTTTGTACAGTCGCTTATAGTTTTTTTGCGTTAGTATTAAAACACTATGGTGTAAAATGGATACCACATATTCGGTGGTGTTTTGTGGGGATCCATTTTGCTTCTCTTCGGACGGCTTCGACCCACTTTGTTTTTCTTATTGGATCTACAGGAAATCTGAAATAATATTAATAGGATGTATTGTAATAAAATATGAAGTTTAAAATATTTAAGAAAACTGTTGTATTTTTAGGATTACTTTAATCTACTTTAGAGTTAATCATTTTACAGATGTTTAATTTATTTTATATTATAAAAGTTATTGGTACGTTTATCGATATGATTATCGACAATTGTCAAGCACAATTAACACTAAATTGACAAGGGAACGAATGATGAACGTACGAAAACCCTACCAAATGAAGTAAGCGTCATCTTGTTGATTTTGCAGTTACTGACCACAACTTTTTTAATTAGCAATGTAACTTTTCTCTAGGAAAACACATTTCACTATTTTAAGAAAAATTTACAGCTTTATTGGGATACAAAGTTACTTACGAATGAAAAGAAATATTTTTTGTCTTGCCGCTATAATTTTCACACAAAAATACGGAACATTTACCCATTTTTTTCTGCAATGTTTCTCACCGAGTTCTGTCACCGTACTGACAAGACGTCACATGAAATTGAGGCTAAAATGCCCAATTCGTTGCCGAGGGGGAACAAGCGAAATTTCCCGTCATTGCGCGTCCAGTGGTTTATTCGTCCAAGGTCAAACCCCAACGACATCATATTATTTAGGGACGTGTAACAATTGTTTTTTTATCGTCTGAAATCTTGGTGCTTCACTAATTACTGTATATTGTTGTTCATTTGTTTCATCATATTCCTTTCCTTTCTTTTACCACAGATATCCGAAAGAGACGCTTGACTTAATATTGAGCGACAACAACATCAAGGACCAGCAGTGGAGCCGGTTCCTCGTGTTCCTGGTGAAGCACCCCGACGCCGGCGCCGCGTACCGGGAGGCGCTGCAGACGGCCAAGAAGCCGCGGCTCATGCAGCTGCTCGCGGCAAACAGGTATTCAACACTATAGGTGTCAGCGAGAGACTTAAGAGCTGATCCTGAGCGACAACAACGTCAAAGACCAGCAGTGGAGCCGGTTCCTCTTGTTCCTATCGTTACGTGTTGATCCCTTTCTAAACTGGCTTTTTGGAAGTGTCCTTTTTGATAAATTATGCACAGAGATCCGAACCGGTCAAAAAATTAACAAGTTAGTTGTCTGATTTGAAATACCTCTGATATATCACCCCGTGCCTCTGACAGCACGTTACTATTGATCTTTGTTCAGTTGTTTCT
Organism: Pyrausta aurata; assembly: GCA_963584085.1. Taxonomy (NCBI): domain Eukaryota; kingdom Metazoa; phylum Arthropoda; class Insecta; order Lepidoptera; family Crambidae; genus Pyrausta; species Pyrausta aurata. Next base: position 38,863 of record CAUZXH010000300.1, read on the forward strand.
CTCTTCGGTGGTGCTGGATCGCCGTCTTGCCGAAACTGCCATCTTACAAAAACTCAATGTTTTTGTTTTTGATGTTATCTTCTCCCAACTTATAGACTTCCCAGTTCTCATAAATAATGGTCTTTATGTGTAAAAATATGTCATGTATTTGTTTTCAACTGTAGCCACTATATTAGTAAAAAATATATATAAGCACTTGTGAATTGCGCACACATCTGGGTACTATAATATCTCCTGCGTACCTGACCTATTTGTGTTTAGATGGGCCGCCCTTTCCGAAAATCGAAAATAGGAGATTATTATTAGTAAAAGTACTAATAAAGAACTACATATTCACAAACCCAACAGCGGTGCAGCGCCCTCGCTGCCGCAGCCCGACCGCGCGGAGATGCAGTTCCAGGCCATCCGCGTGGTGTCGCTCCTCATCAAGTGCGACGAGCAGTGGCTGTCCACGCAACACGACCTCATCGAGCTCATCAAGCGGATCTGGTGCAGCGATCAGTACCATGTGAGTGTCTTGTACTATAATGTCAAGACGTTTCCCGTTGCCATTTATAATGTCATGACGTTTCCCATTGAATACTTTTTTGCATGACCTACAGGTTTGACTGGCAGAGAATGCTTTAAGCAATAAATTCACATTTGAATAGTTAGATACGGGATTGCTACCATGTACCTTATTATTTATGAGCTTCCGATATTTCGGCACTGTTGCAAGCGCCATGATCACGGAGTAACTGAAAATAATAAGGTACATGGTAGCAATCCCGTATCTAACTATTCTAATGTTAGTGACCATGAAAGTTTAAAACAATAAATTCACATTTGTTTACTAAATTTGTACGATAAAGTCTTTAAATAAATAAATGTATTACATACTTATCCTTCGTTTCTTATGTGTCAATCTTCATTTATTTATTTATACCAGGGAAGTAATAACATGTATATTCTTGCAGGAGGTACACAAAAAAGTCGAAAACGTCGACTGCACACACTGGAAGGAACCGAAACTAATCGTGAAGATACTGCTGCACTATTTCTGTCATCATCCATCTAATATAGATTTATTGTTCCAATTGCTGCGAGCTTTGTGTGACCGATTCATACCAGACTTCCAGGTAAGAAATGCATGTTCGAACAATAAAAAAATAATTTTTAGAAAGATTAAACTGTATATTTGGACCAGCCAGCCCCCTTACTCTGGATACAAAACCCGATGCAATGAATATAGCCATCCCTGTCCCACGCATGCACGGCCTGCTATGAGTGACAGGGATGGCTATAACCACAGAATATATAATAGTACTACATACAGAACGGACACTCACCTCCCCTCCCTAGTCTGACTTACCTCACTATCGCGCCGGAATTAGGGTTCTCATTAGGGGACCGCCTAGCGAGCATGGCACGCGCATGTTTGCGACGTTAGCGGAAGTACAAAGTTTTGTGTACGAGAGATGCCTAAGTACTGTGCAGTGTACGGGTGTCTTTCTTTCTCGAGAAATGACTCCGATAGGAGCTTTTTTCGTTTCCCAAAAGATGAGAGGTGGAAAGTAACTTCATACAAAATATGCAACTACATATAACCTATTCTAACTATTCAGTTACAGTGAACAACTTTAAAAACGTTAGGTAAAGGTAATATTCTATAGAATTATGTGAAGTTAGGAAATTATAATTGTATCATTTATGTGATCGGTGAAATCAGGTGTTGCTTAGGTAGATTCTATCTTTTTATTTCTCTACGATACCACGTGAATATGACATTACGAAAATTAGTACTCGTTACGTTGTTTACTAAATTAAAGTAAATTATTTACGTTGTTTATGTATCTGTTTATATTAAATTGTTATGTGAAAATAGCTATGACCGGTGCGGTGTAACGGACTTTGTCAACCCTTATAGCACGCACACAAACGCAGCGTCTGTGCAACACGCCATCTGTCAATGTATGGCCAAAATGAAAAGTTTCTTCTGAGTGTCCGGGCTGTGCTATAACCATTGGATCGGGTTTTGTGTCCAGAGTAAGGCCCCAGGTCAGAGGTTAAGGCATTATTAAAAGAGTTGTGATGAACACTTTGCTTGGTATTTGGTTTTCGTTCCATGAGTCTACAGACTTATGATATAAACTTCTAATTTATTGTATTTTTTTAGTTCTTGCGCGACTTCCTAGAAAACACCGTCGCCCAAAATTACACCGTAGAATGGAAACGTACGGCGTTCTTCCGCTTCGTGGAGCACTTCGCAAGTGACGCCATGTCGCAGGACTTGAAGGCTAAAGTGCTGCAAATGATCCTCATCCCGTGCTTCGCGGTTAGCTTTGAGAAAGGACAGAAGATCGTGGGGGGCCCGCCCGCGCCCTATCAGGACAACCCTGATAACGTGGTCTCTGTGTTCATCAACAATGTAAGTGGAATAGGATCGTCATCATTTTGTGTTTTCGCGATTGAAAACAGGTTTTGGAAAACCTGTAACTTCTCTATTTTACACTCAGCAGTGAGTTGTAAGCCTAATCAGAGAATACAGGTACACTCCTTACCGTAGCACAGAACGCAGTTATTAGCTCAGAGGATATTCTACTATAAAATGACTTCGTAACAACCCTTACAGTAAGTAGGCACAATCCCCAATTTCTATTGAACACTGAAATACGCTCCTACCTAAAAAAAAACGTTAATCCGTTGTCCACTACCGTATCTCTTTTCGATCATGGTGCAATGCCGTCTCAACTTACTTTGAGAATGAAGGGACCAAGAGTTGTGTATATTTGAGTTAATCTCTGTTAAGACTGATCAATCAGTAAACAGTCAATTATAATTCACATGAACATGTTTTTACAGGTGATAGACCCAGAAAACCCGTTCGCGTGCTCGGACGCGGTGCGCATCTCGCTGCTTCAGTTTGCCTGCTTGTTGCTGGAGCAGGCGTCGGCGCACATCCACGACGCCAACAACAAGAAGCAAGGCAATAAGCTGCGCCGGCTCATGACCTTCGCCTGGCCCTGCCTGCTCGGGAAGAACTATGTGGATCCTGCGACTAGGTAACATTATATAGACCTGGCTTAGCAAAGTTAACTAAAGTTATATTTTTATAACTTTCCAGTGAATATGACTCTTAAATAGTTGCTAGATATTGTTGTGGGCGACGTTTAATTGTTAACTACACTTTTGTTTATCTTTCTAGGTATCACGGACACTTATTGCTGAGTCACATTATAGCCAAATTCGCTATACACAAGCGGATCGTTTTACAAGGTTTGCAATTTTTTTGTAAATTTCTTCTGTAACAATGTGATATTATGTTCTATTTGTTAAGAGCCTGATGTTTGATGGACGGTTCTTTTATATGTAGTTGTTTATGTATTATATTTCATTGCCATGATTATCGCTCTTTCAATCTGCGAGAAAGATGTCTATTACTTATAGAACCGCTTCATTAAGACTGCCTCTGGAGGCGGCGGGGCGCGGGAGAGGCGAGAGCGCGGTACGTAAAAGATGCAGGCGAGTGTATCCGCGCCGCCCGCACCCCTCACGCAGCCCGCTCTCGCCTCCCCATGCGCCCCGCCGCCCCTCAGGTGAGGTCTCAATATCGCGGTCTACCCATAGTGCCGCTATTCCAATATTGGTTTGACAAAAAAAAATCTCCTTGCAGTATTCCACAGTCTATTGAAGGCGCACGCTGTCGAGGCGCGCTCTGTGGTGCGACAGGCCTTAGAAATATTAACGCCCGCCATGCCACAACGTATGGAGGACGGCAACACCATGCTCACGCACTGGACCAAGAAGATCATCGTCGAGGACGGACACTCGGTGCAGCAGCTGTTCCACATACTGCAGCTCGTCGTGAGGCACTACAAGGTATGTTTTCATTATAATAATTATCAAATTTAATTATTATAATGAAACATAAAATCATAATGATATAATAAATAGGGGACTGCTTATACAACATGTTCGCAGCTAACCACCATATCTGGTGGCCGTTCACCATCCGCCACCCATAGTGTTTAAGGCCCAGATATTCCATTTTTACGATGTTTCGATTGAGTTTAAACATGGAAACACTAATTATTTAAATCTCGAATCTATATATGTTATAGAAGAAGATTACTAGAAAGCTGGATTGTGGTTAGAAACACGATTGTAATTACTTTGCTCGATAATAATTGCCTCAGAAGTGGGCCCCTTTTTTTTCGTATTTTCTATGTAGTTTTCAAATTATTGGACTTATATTTATGAAAATCACATATTTTAGTAGGTAATTCCATTCTACACATAATACATGTTAAAATGATTTCAAAATGTTTGTTATTTAGATCAGAATAACGAAATATCTAAAAACACTTTATTTGACCTATTTCGACTTTTTTTATCTTGATTTGCTCAAGCTACACAGATATGAGGAACAGGGGATTATAAGAATATACATTTTGACCACATAAGTGAGATCTCAGCTATGAATCAAATGATTTTTTTTTAGTTTTTATCGGTGTTATGTTCAGGCAAAGAAAGGTCCATTTTTTTCATTAGTCTGTATTCTTTCTTACAAGCAGCAAATTCTTCCAATTGTCTTTTTAAGATTACTTTAGACACCAAAGATGTTTAGGGCGTCCAATCGTTTTTTTCCAGTTTTATTAACATTTTCATTCATAAAACACTGATTTAGTGATTCTCACACTTGTGACGATGGTGATTCGCGCAACGACTTTGACGCAACAGTTGATCGTCGTGTCATCTCTATTCTATACATGCAAGCAGAAATAGCGCTATCTTTTTATTCAAATGACAAGCACGAGATACCATTTCCTCATTCCCCTTGACGCCACTGCGAACGCTGGACCTATGTCAATTTTTGCAATTTTATTTGCGTACTTAATTACGTAAAACACCTAAGAACTAATAATAGCTAATTTCGCCGCGCCGCGTCACGCTCAGTTGGATCAGCACCAGTCTTATACTAATCAAAGGTCGCGAGTTCAAATCGGGGGTATCATGAATATTTTTCTACATAGTCACAATATTTTTTTAGAAAACGAAATAAGTATTTATTTTAATTTTTGGACATTTTAACATTTAAAATAAAAATAATTAAAAATAAAACTAATTAAATTTTTAGGTTTTTTTTTAAAGTAGCAAATCCTATTAAAAAATCTACATAACAATGAAAATAAATTTCAAAAAGAAAATTAGTATCAAAAACATCATCACCATGCGGATAAATCTCCTCAATGCCATGAGGATGGAACCCCCAACCTCTACGTGTTAAGCAAAATAAAATGAGAAAGGCTGTAGCGACATATATAATTGTTGTGAATAAATGAACTATATTTTTGTACCAATCGTAGAGATGAATCCGTTTCTATAGTAACAATATAAACAAAAAGCATAAAACACTCATGTCAAATTTTTGTAGTTTTGAACATTTTCTCTATTTGGAAAAATCAGAGCTAAACCATAACTGTAGGTTTAGCAGTAATCTCAAATGCTAAAGCTGTGCCCTGGTGACTCTAGTATATTGGAGACGAGAAAATATTATATGAATTTGAGGGAGGGAGAAAATTATTAGGTGATAGGTCTATATTAATTTTATTTATTTATTTACATCTAGACTCCTGTGACAAAATACAAACATTGGAGGTTAAGTTAAGGTCGGTCTAGCTCTCTTCGTGTATGGAACTCAGGTTTCCATGTTATTTACGTACGTACGTACACATTTTCTAAATCGTGTAGTAATAATGCATTGACTATCTATCTCTTATTTGGTGACATGGACTTGAGCGACGAACATGGAGATTACTCAGTATAATCCAATTATATTTGCATTTAGAAATGTCAAATCTGAATAATTTTTTCAATTTTGTTCTTTCGAAAATGTGTGGAGACTGTCTTAATTTTATTTTTAAAACCGTTGTTCCTCAAATTGCTGTTACTGAATATCCAAAACAACTTTGGTGTTTGTGACACATAATAATTCTATTAATCTTGTAGTTAGCGCGAAATGGCGCTTCGGGGTCACGAAGGGTTCCGTACCATTATCTATGAAAATGGCATAAACATCATATCTGTTGTCAGGGAGTCCCATACAAAAGATATGAAGTCCTAATAATGGGGCAGCCCCTCATTATTATCATTATCAGAGTAGATAAGTTGTATGAGAGCAACCTGAAAAAAAAACTGTTTTTTAAGTTTTTGTTTTTTCAACGGCAACATGAATACATCCTTCCTGAAAATTTCAACTGTCTTACTATCACGATTCATGAGATAAACCCTGGTGTTGCCCTTTCGGTGTAGGAACTCATGCTCATCATAATTCATTCCTTGTAGGGAGGTGTCCCAAAAATATTTTAAAATACATATTTTAGGCGGTGTGATTAGCATATAAAGAAACCCATGCCAAATTACAGTTTTATAGTAAAAAAGGTCTATAAGCTAGACTACAAAAAGTCAAACATGGCAAAACCATATATGGTTTATCAAAGTAATTGTGTGGGTGCGGTGCTCTAATTAACAAACCTAGACAGTTGAAATATGGCATCTAGCTAGGTAATAATGTGTAAGCGAAGGAAAAAATCTGAAAACAAAAGAAAGTTTTTTAATTGTAGGGTCTGAAACCGTTATAATTAAGTGGATAGAAGCTTGCACAAAATATGTATTAATGATTTATGAATAAGCAAATAAATATTTCTATAAAAAGTTATGATATCCCACCAAAAACATCAATGTGAAAAATGATAGCCAAGTTCAATGCTCAGTTTATTTGATAGTGAACTTCGCCGAAAAAAGTATTGCATCTAAATGAGAGATTACTACTAACTACTTTTGCCTTACTATTTTCTTACTTTCTAACACATGATAGTCAAGTCATTTTTATAGTTCAGGCTGATATTAAGCGAGTATTTTAAGCGTGGTGTGGGTGACCTCGATAGTAATTACTTTAAACCATTAATTTACTTGAACCATTTCACGGGACATCCAAAATATACGCGGGCGACGTCGCGGGAGACGACTAGTAAATAAAAAACTTTGATATTATTAAAGGATTACTGAAACGATAAAGAAACCTTTGTCTTTAATTTAGCTTTCCATATTTGTAATGTTAAACGGAAGCGTGAAACATACTGCGCAGACCCTAGATAAACTGGGAACAGGGCAAGAGAATGATGATGATGATTTGAAATGTTATGAATTTCAGTGTGTAAAAAAAAACCATGACAAAATTCTCGTGATGGGTGAACTTTGACTTATATACCTACTGGTTTGTACGGAACCCTAAATTTGAAGTGCCATATCTGTAATGGTCTTCAGTCATCATCAATTGGAAGACTGATGGAAGATAGTAGTGAGACTATAACTGTGTCGACAAAAAGGATCTTAATATAAACCACCTAAATGTTATTACATTACATTTCCTACACCTATGGGTTGGCTGGAAGAGGTATCTTTTAGGGATAAGCCCACCTTTGTTCACATTGTGACTTCTTGTACCTATTTTCTGTACATCTTATAAATGCAATAAAGAATATAATAAATGTTATCGGATATTCTTTCTTGTTTTTATAATGGTTACAGGTTGCTGGCATAAAGTGCTGACCAGTCGTGTGAGAATGAAATGCCACTCTTTGCGTTCCTTGTTCTTTCGATAAACGTTTAGACTAAAAAGCATGTATGGTGTACTAAAGAAACCATTTTGTAAAAGTTCTTAGGGGTTCTGCTAGATGGCGTGGGTATGTTACTTACAAAAGCGCATGAAGTATCTTATTCAAGAAAATTTTGTTCCTTAAATAAACACTAGATGGCTTGACCGGTTGGGGACCGTGGCGTACGCCGGCGTACGCTGTCAAATTTGCCTGATTCTGTCCCGATAGGCCCAACCGTACGCCGGCGTACGGTCTCGCCTATGGAGTGTTTCAAACTCGTACTGTGGCGGTATTTTTGATCAGATCTTAGCCATGTTGACTTTTTTGAATAGATGAGACCGAATCCTATACAATAGACACCAAAAACAGCCGAAAACAACAACTGTAAGGAGTATGGCACTTGGCAACAATAGTGACCATGGACAGTTGGGGGCTTGATACTTGACTCTCGAAATTTCAAGTGGTGATACTTGAAAATAAACATTCTACATATGCGTGTTTTTGTGTGTGGATTGAATGTTTGCGGTTCGTAGACGATTTCGGTTGAAAGATTATTTATATTACGTCATTATTTTAGTACTTACGACAACAATAACAAATGTTGTCGTTATGGGCGGGTAGTTGTTTTATTATGGCCCATTATAAAATAACTACCCGCATTAAAATTTAATTTGTTTTGACACAAGTATAGGCATAACATTCAGTCACAATACCCTCTTTACAGATTTGTAATCGGTTGTCCTTCCAAGAAGTTACGTGTGTTTACGTAAGTGTAATCCGACACCACGCATGCGTGTGATGTCACGTGACATAAGACGTCACACAACATGATTGACAGCTTATTTTTTTATCGAGTCTCGACCGGTTAATTATACACGAGATTTGTAAGACAAAGTTGACAGAAAAAGTTTTGTGCGGGGGTGCTGGTGGGGGAAGCGCCCCGCACTTTTAACAAGGGGGCGGGGCTTATGAGATAATTTGACGGAATAAGACGGCCTTAATAGCGATCGGTCGTAAACGGCATCAAGTGCGATCCTGCAATATTTGAAATGACATCCGTTCATCTAGCCGCTGGTTTCCTACGTTGCACCTTTGGTTAATGGGTGGTCATTTAAGTTAATAAATTTTTTTCTGCTTCAACGGCCATCATTTCTCCGCGCTATGTGCCTTACCCGTTACCCGTTGCCCGTTAGGTAGCTTAGTGAAATTACGTGGATTTTGGTTATTGGTGGATGTATATTCTAACCTTTACTCGTCTTCCAGGTGTACTACCCAGTCCGTCACGCGTTAGTCGGTCACATGGTGGCCGCGATGCAACGTCTCGGCTTCTCTGCGACCGCGTCTCTGGAACACCGGCGCCTGGCCGTCGACCTGGCCGAGGTCGCGCTCAAGTGGGAGCTGCAGCGCGTGCGCGACCACACGCACACTGACACCGTGGTATGTACGATTAAATAAGGATTAAAAAAAAAGACAGCTCGTGCTGGATTTGATCCAGCAACCTCTGGAAAACTGGGCCAACGCTCTTACTAATCGAGCTATCGCGCCGTTAATTCACCCGCGTGAAGTTTCTGGTCGCTTATTAGTAAGCCATTACGTATGACGTCAGCGTCAGTGTAATGACGTATTCATTAGAGTATTTCGCGCTCTGTGAGTGTCAAAAAAAACTTGATATGTGTGTAAGTAGAAAGTGGGATATCGTAGTTCGTCATACGTCGAATTTAACTTACTTAAAAACAGATCATACTCAT
>CAUZXH010000301.1:0-17911 GCA_963584085.1 Pyrausta aurata
AAAATCTACGTAGTACAATAGAAAACGAAACAACGGTCGATTGGGTTTCTTTATACGAGCGCACCCGCAATATCCTGCGCCAATAAATATTATAGCACACGCAGTGTGAGCCGCGATCGCCGCCGGTGTGAGCGAGTGAATGATTTATATAGTTCGCATCTCACTGACCTTTAACACTTCTGGAATCCAGGGCAAGCCCAACGACCAACTTACTACTTCATTATTTAATCATTCCACTTGTCTAACTTACCTATCGCATGTAGAGTTGCATGTACTTCACATTATCAAATCGTATTTGTCAACCGCACGCCAAAACCGCAGCCATGTTCGAATTATAGACAACTTTTATACAACTAGTAGGTAGTGTATGACTGCTTTAGGAGGTTCCTAAATGGATATCATGATTACTGTGTTAAATTAGTGATACTTCCTTAAGTACTAAAACAGTTTATATAAGGAGTGTATTTGCTAACGCAACAAATAAATCCTCAAACTAATAGACAGTAGCTATTCCGACCTCTAAATTAGTCAAATAGTAGCGACTAATTTATATACCTGTAAGAATTACAACACGTCGACTTAAAATTACTTTGTGTACCATGTGTTGATTTACAAAATATTCGTTGTTATCCCGGCGTTCTTTTTAATTTATTTATGTTTTCATTTTGAGCTGGCCGAACTGCAATGCGTTGGCTCATTTCACAACTGAATAATTCACTTACTTTACACGGGGTTTTTACCTGTTTCAGCAATTTCTTATGTTTATTTACAAATTAGAGTTCCACCCAGAAATAATTCAGTTGGAATGTTTAAATTTCATTACTCAATGATTACTCACGGGTATATGCGCCTACACGTAACCTGGTTTACGGAACCTGTACTCACCCTACGTTTACCTATTTTATTTATTTTTTACTCGTACTTCTAAGAAAAAACGTAGCCTGAGTAGCTATTCTATTGCTATCGACAAGATATCAAATAGACAAAGTAACGTTAAAAATCAAAATTATACTTATAGTTAACACTAAACATTGTTTTGGTTTATATTATTGCATAGGTTAACCAATCATGAATCCTACATGATGTCATAATTTTCAAATAAATTTCGTCCTAATTTTTCTCGTCATAGCTCAACAATTATTTTCAAAATATAATCTTTAGTGTTCTTACAAGTTAATATTTCAAGATAATACTGGCAATACGATAAACAAGCTAGTGTATTCTTTTAAACTTTATGTAAAAAAAAATGCAACGCTATTTAATCTATTCTACAAACAAACAACACCAAAATTAGTTATATAAGCAAAAAAAATACAATAGTTACATAACCATTCTTTGTTAGATCTGTTAGGTCTAACTCCACAGACTCCACGCCGTCATAGGTTATGTAGAAGGGCAGGAAAAGACAGCTATTCCCAATCTTACCAACAAAATAACACTACACAAGCAACACAAACAATGGTAATTGTGTCCAGTGATATAACATATTTAGGATGAATGTAAAAGGAGGGTGTGTTTGTCCCCAGGTACTGTCTCTGGGCGCGACGGGGCCCAAGGGGACTACGCAGCCATCACACCCCTGCACTATCCTCCACCATTCTCCTTACAAGGTAAGTAGACTTGTACTTAAGGTATACCTAGAAGCTATCCTTTAAATTCGAATGTGATATTACTTCCATTCATCTGTCTGTAAAAAATATAATTATCAGCTGTAGAACATTCTGCTGAAATTAGACCCCCGTAATTTTCCACAGCGGTATAATGCCATCCACGAAGGCGCACGCGGCTACCCATTTTTGATTGAGGAAAGCGCGGAGTGCAGGGTGTGTGACAAATAATAAATATTTAATAATTAAATCAATTATTACTTTATCAAATAATGGCAAAATCTGGCACAAATGAACGATTAGGAGCACTGAATAGAGTGATTAGGACGAATGGTGACGTGCGCCTTTAGTGGATGCCACTCTCTAGTATTAGGTTGCAAGCGGTCCAAAATCCAATGTGGTCTCAGGTCTCCTGCCAGGGGTAGCCCCCTGCGCAACGTTTAAAAATGTAACTATAAATGAGTTTTGGTGCTGTGAAGGTTTTGAGAATTAATATCATGTATTTTGACAAGATTAGAATCCCAAAGTACGATTTGACTCTGTGCTGTCTGTGTTGGTTTTCTGGCTAATGGAGCTCTCTTTAGCTAAATAGTTAGCGGTACATCAAAAAATGATTTAGTTGATGTAAATTAATGAACGTGACTCGACTACTCGATGTTGTAAAACACGACTACCTTTTGAATCAATGGGTAATAAATAAATCAAAATCTTCTCTGGGACAGTGCGAAACGGTATACTTATAACATTTAGTTTTTACAAATTGTATACATTGTTTCTCGTTTCATTTTCTCATACTTTATGGAGTTGGCACAAGTATGTATTTTAGTAAGTGACATGCAATAAATTCCATGAAGAAACCAGGCGCAATGCGTAACTTGCTCGTAGCAAGAAAGACAGACACCAGTTTTGTTGCCAACTACTGTAACATTTGAATAATACAAAATTCAAAAATACAAAATCACTTCTGATATTATTTATATATTTATTTATTTAAATATTGGTACACAAACAGATCGTTGTCATTCCAGAACCACAAATCAAAAACAGCATTATTTAACAAGGCAAAGATCCAAAATTAGCGTACACAGCATGCTTAATAATAAATAAAATAATGCAACACTATAAAATAATATTATCTTAACATAAAATAAAATTATGAATACATTAGACAATTATATTGAAGGACGGGGTCGAAAACGCTCATTTATATTTAAAAATATCGCTGACAGCTCTCTTAAAGCGCGGAAAGTTGCCGTTGAAAAGATCGATGTCTCTACCACTGCGAGCCATTTCGTTGTATGAACGACACATCCTTACTAAGGGATTGAAAAAGGAGGTGTTGTTTCTATAAACCTGAAGCGCAAATATGTTCGGGTTTCGAGATCTGTACAAGGTGTTGAAGTTGAGAGAAGACAACAGATCTGGGGTATCGATAGCCGAATGCACTATTTTGTGAAGACAGAGTAGGTCATATCTATATTATCCACTAACTACATATTATTGTTTAAGTTTTCAATACGTAATAGTACATAACTGAGTAACGAGATCTCACGAGACTCTACGAGACCAATGCGAAGAACTGAGGTAACGGACATAGCCCTGAGATTCAAGACCTGGAACGAAACGTAAGAAGTAAGAGATGACACACGAAAGAGAGCGAGAAAGGAGAAGAACGTTTGAATTTAAAAGAGGAATGTAGAAGTTGATGTTAGGACTGTCATGTGAGAAGAGGGTGAGTCTTGGAGAGTCTTTGAGAGTGATCAATAGTGTTGAGTTTACTGTAAATAAATATAAAAATACATCTACTATTGCGAGTTTTCCCTTATTCCTATATCAATATGCTCAAGTGGCAATAGGAAGGGCACATAGCGAAGATCTGATGGCTGTTGGCGCAGAAACCCTTTAAAGAGACCCTTCGACCAAAGGCGCAGCGTAGGACATCCACCGACACGATCGATGACCTTGCAAAGGTCGCAGGATCACACTGGAGCTGATCGCTCACAACCGGTCGCTGTGGAAAACCATGGGAGGCCATGTTCAACAGTGGACGTCCTTCGGCTGATAACGACGTTGATCTTGATGAACTAAGTAACACGTCCCACTGCGTAGTGTGTACACTGTGCTGGTTGATAGTATTAATACGATAGGTTAAATATGTGATGGAGTGACTAACTTAAAAACATTTTTTGCATTATCGTTATGAGTGTCCACAAGTTGAGTTAAAATTAATTTTAAGTTAGGATGTTCGTATTTAATTTGACGGTAATCAGCCCCTACTGCCTGTTTAACAAGACTTAACTCTATATCATGTATTAAACTATATTACTTCGTGAATTGAATACCTATAAATAAACCTAATTGTTAAATTGAAACTGATTTTCCCTATCTTAATGTTATCATATTCGTTTTCATTAATCGATTGGTCAAGTAATCCATATACCTACGCATAACTTACATTAAAGTAGATCACCCCAATTTGATAAATACTTAAAAGACATTTTATCGCGTCGGCACAGTCTCCTAAAGATAAGAACAATCATGTATGTCACTCGCACCAGTAAAAAATTAAAAGTGGGTGAGGATAGTGATACAAGTTGCCTTACAATCATCATCGTCATCATTATCCGCCAAGGGACGACTACTGCTGAACGTAGGCCTCCCCCCACGGTTTTCCACAGCAACCGGTTATGAGCATGTTGTTGTTGCTATCTGCATCCAGTATGATCCTGCGATCTATGTATACAAGGTGGTCTGTCTATCCATCTTGTACGATATATTTGGATATTTTGGATCTTGTACGATAGATTTCACAAAGTATTTACCCACTTTTTCCTTTCCTTTTCTCCTCGGGGCGATCACGGCACGGTCATCTCGGTTTTCGAATTATGATCTTTCGGTCTATCTCTTTTGCATGCTCGCGCACTATGCGAATACGAAATACGTGAATTTTAATTGAACATTATCGAGCAGGTGGTGTGAATAATACTTAGGGCCTGTTTCACCATGTCCAAGTAAGCAATACCCAACGAATAAATCATTTAAAGAACTCATTTTGTATGAAGTAGGTATCTGGTAGATAAGATTACCGGTACTTACTTGGACATTGTGAAACAGGCCCTTATCATTTTAAATCTTTCACTAATTTGAGGTCCTAAAATCAAAATGTGAACAGCATTTGGTTTAACTGCTGCATGCTGCTAAAAACCGTCAGAATCTGCATCAATAATTATCCCCCCGGCGAAGTGATAACCGGATTAGCATAATTTTCACCTCTTTGCGGGAATCCTGCTCGGGATGCTTACCTTTACTTACGACGCGGCGACCGGTCTATACTCAGACGTTGGGAGCTACGGAATTGAAACACTCCTCATATAAGCATGTATCCATTCATTTTGATGCTGCTCTGCTTATTAATTAGTCTTATGTTTTTACACACAAATTTTAATTTAAAATCCCGGCGAAGTGCAAGTCGGACTCATGCATAAAGCTCTCCTTACGAAGCTGTAAGTATATAAGAAAAAGTTCACCCATCACGACAATCGAGTCATAGTTATGGTATTTAAATTTGATTCCATATTGCGAGTAGTTGCGAGTTCAGCTTAAAATTGCTGTTTTTTTTCTATATCTGCATAAGACGTTGCTTTGTACCAAATTTCATGATTCTGAGTTCTCGGGAAGTACCCTGTAGGTTTTGATTCCTTTGCGTGTTAGCAAAAACGTCTGTATCTTATGATTGCGTTGGCTTAGAAGTTTGATTTTTTCACAGCTCCAGAGATATAAATTCCAATTGATACCTCCACGCGTTGCTGAGAAAAAGGGCCTTGACAAACAGACAGACATACAGGCGCACAAAAAGTGATCCTACAAGGGGTCTGTTTTTTTCCTTTCGAGGTTTTATCCTTTCGGATCCTTAATAAGTTTGTTTTATACTGTCCACTTTATACTTGCCTATGTAAAGTTTATGGCATAAAAATTCGCTACACGAAAATAAAAATGCCTGCACGTAAATGCCAGGTTAACTTTAAATATTGGAAATTTATTGAAAAATATAAAACTGCACTAAAATTTAAACAACACAATTTTTATTCCTCATGAAAAATATAGTTGAGCCGAAACATGCGAAGGTGGCTAGATTTCTCTGCTTGTAGAATTTCTTTTTTAACGGTAGTAAAATGGTAGATTGAAAATGCAGGAATTTCAAGAGTGAACAATTTACCAGGCAGACTGTATTGAAATATTGCCTCTACTTTCATGTTTCATGTGGTCATATAATTTATAGGTGTGCATTTAACCTACAACTAAATAGCAAAAGAAAAGAATGGCTGTATGCCTTTATGAATTTCGACATCAGATTTGTCCATGAACATTTTCATTTCTAGATATTTCTCTGCAACCTAATGTTTAGTTTCAATAGAAACGAGGATGATCTTTTCTATGTTACCTGCTTTGTAAGCACCTGTTCACTCAAAAGTGCTCTATCTATCCGGTCCATAGGGATGACATCAACTGCCAGCTGCCCTGATTTCCAGATCTAAGCTGTTCGCATTAGTCTTAGTGTAGCGATGTGTCAGCTAGGTGTCTGCTGCATAAGTATAGAATTTTTAGTCCACATTTTCAAGAATACTTCCTATTAGACTGTTATAAATAAGGTCAACAATGATATCAAATTGTAGAGAAAACCAATACTCTGAAAAAAGTACGTCATTCCATATTTTCAGCAGAGTATTTTCACATCGACCAATAATCACATGACGCAACCAAGAAGCGAACGATCCATTACACGCTTCAGTGATGGCCGCGGCCGCCGGCAGTCACGTATAATTACTTAGCGAAGAGGAATACACCTATGCCAACACATACTTACTTATCTATCAGGCATTAAGTAGATACAACTCAAAGAAGATTATGAGGATGTGTGTATGCCTTCACGCCTCACGCTTCTACGAGTATTCCGGTCAGCGACATTATGGATTAACGTGGATTAACCATGATGTGTTTTAATGTTTGTGACGTATCAGTAATGTTAAAGATTATTAAATAATAAAACAAGATCGTGCGAAATCTTGACCTAAATCTTCCCTAATCAGGCAAATCGGATGCTCTCCACATACATGGCATTTTTTTTTTGTCATAATCATAATCATAATCATAATCATTTATTCCGATAAAATATTGGTACAGACAGTAATCTTTACTTACAGAGCTAACAATATTAACTATAGTAGTAGTAACATAGTAAGTACTTAGGATGTGTGATGATATCAAAAAGTGATAAAAAGAAACAAAGAAAGGTACATAAAATGAAATAGAAAAAGAGTCTCACGTCTACAACACACCCTTCTCTTCCATCTTATAATAACAATAGTTGTTTAGTTTTGATTATTATCGATTATTATCATCGATTCATACATTATTATTATGTATGAATCGATGATAACATGGCAATTATTATAACCAGGCTGATATTTGCCTACTAAAAGAAGTATTTTATATTCGTTATCCTTCATTTATAAAAACTTCGCCGGCCTACCTACACTGCCGTATGTCGCAATGGCCTCATTTAAGTTGAACACGCAAAAGCGCAAAATACTTTCATTTCACACGCCAGATCTTTTCCCCGTTTACGTAAAAGGGATTTTGAGCGGATTTGAAGCATGAACCCTTAATTAACTTCGCTATTTAAACAAACCTGAATGACGTTGCGGTCATATTTCAACTTTCTTAACTAACGTTCCACGTTCCGTTCCGAATCAATCCCTGTTTAATTAAAATACTTGAAAATATTAACTAGTCTGAGTCATAGCGCTCTAAAAAGATTTCCCTTTATAACAAACTAGCGGTCCCAGCGAACTTCGTTGCCGTCCCACTCCGGCCCCGTTTTATGGGAATTTTCTTTGCTATAAACCTCACGAAGCCCGAGACCTTTCCAACGAATGCAAAACCGTGGAAATCGGTTAGTGCGTTCTGGAGTTATAGCGTCAGGAAGGAAAACCCGACTTATTTTTTTATAGTACAAGATTAGAACCATTGATTACTTTCTACTTGAAAGGCCTATATTTAAATTTTTGCTCCCGTTACAGGCCACACCTTGTATAATTTCCTTCGGAATAGTTTCAAAACCATCTTCATGTAACACTCCGTCTGTTTCAGGCCGCTTGGGATTGGTTGATCCTGATCCTGGTGATCTACACCGCGATATTCACTCCGTACGTCGCCGCCTTCCAACTCAATGAGCCGGACTTCGACAAGCGCTCGCGCAGCTTCGGCGAGGACCCCATCGTCGTCATTGACATGATCGGTACATACTTTATCTATAATTTTCTAACGTACAAAAAAGGCGAAGCTAGCACGATGTTGGAGCCTGAGAGCCGAAAAACGAAATCCGTCAATACGATCGTCGCTTTGCGGATCCGAAGCGTTTTTAGTAAGCAATACCTACTATAAAATGCTTCGGATCCAAGAAAAGGTAACCGTATTGGCGCATTTCGTTTTTCGTAGTAAGCCTCCTGTGCAGCTCCGTTGTTCTACATATATGTTAACATCATGCTACACGGCACGGTGAAGCAACGTGCAATGTCGTTCAGATTTATACGTATAGATAGATTGATTCATTTATTGCAACAAGTACAATGTTTTATTACAAGTACAAAGGAACTGCACCACCCGACGTCGCAGCGTCCACGCTACGCATCGGCAACTATCGTGTGGCTTCGCTTAACGGACGACTGTGCTCTGAAATATTTCTTTGTCGAGTAATGTCACGACGCATAAGCTTAAGATAAAACACATGTCTTTTTTCCGAGAAAAGGCTGTGCCAATATATCAGCCTTAAGAAATAAGGGCAAACGCATACTTACTATATATTTTTTAACTTTTTAAGATGTCATGAACATATTTTATTGATTGTTGCTTCTAGCTGTCATAAGTAGGTTTGGATATATACTTCCATGATGAATAATGAATACTTAGTTGCGCTAGAAATAAGTAACGCTGTTTAGTGGAATTCAAATGTCATCTAACTGTTGTAGAGAGCCTTACACGTGTTTTACCATTTATTTTCAGTGGACGTCACTTTCATAATTGATATCCTAATAAACTTCCGGACGACTTATGTGAACGTGGCGGACGAGGTGGAGTCGGACCCCACCAAGATCGCCATGCACTACCTGCGCGGCTGGTTCGTCATCGACCTCGTCGCCGCCATCCCCTTCGACCTGCTGCTCTTCGGCACCGACACCGACGAAGTGAGCTCCTTTACTCACAACACCCCACCGACCCCCTCATTTCACCTTATACACATTCAACCATAGATTAGACTACAAAATTGCCTAAAATCTAGACTCAATAGCACCAGACAATCACTTGTCCGAAAGAGAAATGATGATTGATCCCGAATATTCCAAATTATTATTCAAATTACAATGCGGGAAAATGTAGAGGCCATACAGTACAATAAGATTAGGGCGGCGAAGCACGTTATGATCCGCACGAATAGAAGGGTAAAATAGGGCGTAAGTAAGGCACGAAGTAGGTCAAGCTAGGGGCGGACGGTGACCATTAATAGAAATAACAATGAGATTTTTTCTATCAGATTCTTTGGGATAACAATCCAACATCAATTTCGGACAAATGTAGCTCTGGAAATTTAATAGTAAATCACGTAACTACACCAACTAGTGGAATGCAACTATTGCAACTCACTTATTTAAATAAGGTTACTGCAATTAAAATTGACACTTCAAGGCCCGCGTTTTACCATGATACAAATAAGCTAAATATTATTATTTTCTTTATTCAAAAATATCAACCTATAATAATAATATCGACTTCACTTCACTTCCTTTCGTTACTCACATTACTTTTGTTACATTTTGAATTAATTATTATTAATTATTCAATTGATAATTATTTTTTCGAAATCAGTGTACCTACTCCTGTTGTTTTGTTATATCCTTTAATAATTCCGGTATGGAGAGCCCAAAGGTGGGTGCGTATTGAATCTTTTATACCATTTCTTGTTACAGCAGGGGCTGGAAAGTGATGAGGTATACCATCTTTGTGAACTATTTTTATGTTGCTGCCACTCGATTTTCTTACATTTTAGTTGACATGATTTTATTGATTAATTTCCACTAGCCATTTTCAATCCACTTAAGCGAATGCGTTAATGGAAGATAATGACGCTTCCCATGAGCAAAATGTTAATCATCTTCAACCCTTACACCGAGCGATCATCAAGAGGCTCACTCGCTGTTCACGAGCTTGCCCGCCGGCGTTTTCATATGCAGGGATGACTTAGACCTATGGAAATTGTAGCTCAGACCCTAGAGATATCGTAACAATGATTGAATAGGACAATGCGTAGCTCCATAATGTATACTAGCGAATACTTGCAAGTAGCTTGTCGTTGGCAACACACTGTGGTGGTAATGATCGTCGCCAACTGCTAAGGTGACCCCTGCAGGACCTTCACCTTTCCATCTGAGTACGAATAGTGTATTAGGTATACCTTTAGCTTATGATCACTACTTTTTATGCTTTGAAACAACTATAAGTACCTACCTGAGAACTATTACTTTAGCAATAATTTGTTTGTTAAGTTGAATATGAATGCGTATTTTAGGAATGTGACCGATATCTATAGAAGTTTGAAATTTTACCCTATTATAGAGTTAGAAAAATAACAATGGCGGAACATTTCATTGGCTTTTCATAGCAAAAGTGCTAAAATCACGAAATGCACATAGCTTATTTAGCAAATACGCTCACACTTCCCAGACAATTATAATCGAGTTAGTACCTATAACTCAACAGGTAAAGCCTGTCCTCACCACATGGTACACGAGTTGGCACGAGTTATGTCCATAGACAACGATATAGAATATTACTTATGTACTTGAAGCACCCACCTTACATCAGTTGATGACCAATCCATTTTGTGTCGACCAACTAACACCCACCTAAGTTTATTTCATTAATAAATAAATAATTGTTTACTTTAGACGCAATTACCACAACTTATTTGTTTTATCACTGTCCATTTACATAAGTGTTTTATATCATTCTTATTTTGATTGATTACTATAAATTACCTTTTGTTTATTTTATTTTCTAATTGAAATAAATTATCTGAAACTGTTTATTTTTTGTTTTACTCATCATACTACCCCAACCAGTTATCATGATACCTAGAAATAAAACGATTTCACACTATCATTTTGTTTTTTCATCCTCAAACTTATTTTGTGACTCTCAGTATACAAATAACTCAACGTTATTTGCGTAGTTAAATAAAATCTGGAAACGATGCTTAGAGCGTCAAGAGATCCATTCAAAATCATAATAACATTTCTTACCTGTGTTCAATTTACCTATATGTATAAATAAACCTGTAAACATTACATAGGTAATATAATATATTTCCATATATTATGTAGGTATCCTTTATTGAGATACAACATTTTCATCTGCTTGACATGTATTATACATTTTCAAAGCAACCACAAACTTGAATGTAATGTCTTTCATTCATAAACAGTTAATTTAATTATTATCATTGATTAGACCGAAATGCAGCCTATCAATCACTCAGTTTCTTTAAATTATTATTTAAAAGTTCGATCTAACAGAATAAATTACGTAAACAATCCATGAAAATACAAAATACTTGTAATTAGAGTGAGCACGTTTCTCGTAACCACCACTCCCAACCATAAAATATACCTTTACTTAATTTTATAAACTCTATAATGTACGTAAATCCTTAAAATACTTTCTTACCACTTGATCGCGTAATAAACTGATTAAGTACTTACTAGCTGCATGCATTATGAGAAACTAGGAATTACTCATCTTTTTTAAAGTTTTGACTATTATATACAATACACGTGTGCTTACATTCACTAAAGAAGGTAGGTCAGATGAATAAACCATAAAAACTTATTATCATATTGCTAAACAGTTCGAGAATGGGTTATATGTACTAGAAAATAATCCAGCACTGTTTGTGTTCTACGAGTATATCTGTAGACCAGAACTAGGTATGTATTCAAATGTGATAAACATTCTATTCATATATTTAACCATGCTTTAGGTCAACATTTTGCTCCATACAATGTAACATAACACAAATGTACCAACAATCAGGTAATATTTAAGAAAAATAATACTTATGAATTATTGGCTTTTGCACAGTGTGGTTACAAAATTATCACCTACTGAACTTAAGAATTATTTACATTCAGCATTTTCTTGGCTCGATACCTATCTCCACAATAAAAACAAACCCCTTATTGAATCACAATCACGAGTTTTCCAAAATATATTAAATGAAGAAGCTACTACGTACTTTACTTAAACAGTATAGAATTTACATACAAATTATATGCACCGCATTCTGTAACGAAGCCAGCTAATATTATAGTTTCAAATAATCGCTTGTAATACCTACTGCAAAGTATAATCTCAGTTTGGTTGAGCTCTGAAGCATATTCATAGGCAACTTTTGCTTAGTTAGCGTGGTTTTCGCTATGAAGCCTCGTTGATGCTATTTAGTATAAGCGAACGAATCATAAGCTTGATTTGCGGCTACATTACGTTGCTGGTAGTGTTGGCGCGGAGTCTGAGCGGTCCTTGTGGTGGTTGCAGACGACGACGCTCATCGGCCTCCTGAAGACTGCGCGCCTGCTGCGGCTCGTACGAGTCGCGCGCAAAATTGACAGATACTCCGAATATGGCACTGCCGTCCTACTTCTTCTAATGGCCACGTTTGTGCTTATTGCACACTGGCTGGCTTGTTTGTGGTAAGCTCGTTAACTATTCACGTTACAGCACAGATGTATGCACGAATAATCGTCACACGCGTTTCCATGCACAGGTATGCTATCGGAAGCTGGGAGAGACCTCAGCTTCACGCTCCGATTGGTTGGCTGGATGCTCTAGCTAACGATGTCCAGGCCTCATACGATAACTCCACCGGTCCATCGATGAGGTAACCGGCTTTTTAAAGCTACATTAACCTTGGAAAGTATTTTTAAAACACTCAGCGGCGTAGCATGACTGTAATGCTCCTGTGTTTCTCTGCCTTAGGTCCCGTTACATCACGGCTCTCTATTTCACCTGCACATCCTTGACGAGTGTCGGTTTTGGCAATGTTGCTCCAAACACAGACATGGAGAAAGGATTTACGATATTTGTAATGCTTGTTGGATGTTAGTATCATCGTCTATTCTGTTACTTGACTGCACCCACTTATTCTATTTTTCTCTACTTCTAATATATCTCTTTTACTTACAGCTCTCATGTATGCTAGTATATTTGGTAACGTTTCGGCGATAATACAACGACTATACTCAGGAACCGCTA
The DNA here is from genome assembly GCA_963584085.1 of Pyrausta aurata. Lineage (NCBI taxonomy): Eukaryota > Metazoa > Arthropoda > Insecta > Lepidoptera > Crambidae > Pyrausta > Pyrausta aurata. The sequence continues at coordinate 12,972 of CAUZXH010000301.1, forward strand.
GATATCATACTCAAATTCTTCGTGTGCGGGAATTTATTCGATTCCACCAGGTATAATACTATTCATAATTAATTAAACCTCTAAATTTTCAGAATGTCTATATCTTTAATCAATTACAGATCGCCAACCCCCTCCGTCAGAGGCTAGAAGAGTATTTCCAACACGCGTGGAGCTACACGAATGGAATAGATACGTCTAGTTTATTAAAAGGGTTTCCTGAATGTCTTCAAGCTGATATCTGTCTTCATTTGAACCGCAACCTGCTAGCGAACTGCTCTGCGTTTGACGGTGCTAGCCCAGGGTGTCTAAGGTAACTTACATTCAGGTTGTGACTTTGTACTGTTATGATATATTTTTTATTTTTAATGCTTGGTCTCTTCAAACACCTATGCATTTTACAGAGCTCTCTCGTTGAGATTCAAGACGACTCACGCGCCTCCCGGCGAGACCCTGGTGCACCGGGGGGATGTCCTCACTTCCTTGTACTTTATATCAAGAGGCTCAATAGAAATACTAAAGGATGACATCGTTATGGCTATTCTCGGTGAGCTTTACTTATTTTACGAATGAATCATTTTAGATTACTTTCTTTTTAAATATAGTTATATCAGAGACTATTTATTACATAGGTAGATAGATCGGTAGCGTTTTGTTTGAATTTAATTCAAATTCCATACAAAGCTTTATTCAAGAGTTGAATATGAACTGTATAGTATCTATTTACTCATTAGATATATTTACAAAAGTCATTGAACTTTTTCGGTACAATCTTTACTTTTCAATATTTAAAATGATTTTCATTTGACACACACTCATTATAAGAGCAAAAAATAGGGTTACCGGGATCGAGCAGCAGAACGTACAAGGAATATTTCACTACTAAAAAAAACTATGATTTTCAAAGCGATTAAACAATTAGAACAAAATAACTTAGTTAACAAACACATTCGAAAAAGAGGTCATTAATAAAATAACCAAAATACAAGATTTAGATTTATCTTTTCATCCGCAGGCAAAGACGACATATTCGGCGAGAACCCGTGCATCTACCCGACGGTGGGGCGCAGCAACTGCCGCGTGCGCGCGCTCACCTACTGCGACCTGCACCGCGTGCACCGCGACGACCTGCTCGACGTGCTCGACTTCTACCCCGAGTTCCGCTCCTCGTTCGTCAACAACCTCGAGATCACATACAACATGCGCGACGTTAGTATCTTTGACACATACAAACTTTACGCAATGTCGTAGCACGACTACGACAAGTTCGCTGCCAAAAATATCCGTAGCATGTCAAGTGCTACGAATATAACGCACGTAGTAGATTTCGTAGCACTTAACAGCTACAGCAAGGAGACTGACTACGCAAAATTGCTACGGCAAAAAATCGTAGCACTCATTTACATTCTGCTGCTATTACCATCGTAGTCACGAGCTACAGCAACAAGTCTGACTGCAAAAAAGTAAAAAGTCGTAGCGATCTCTACTATCTTTGTACGGCCATGTTAGTATCTTGTACACACACATAGTAGGAAAAGAACTGCTGCTACGCATGTCAAGTGCAGAAAGATGTATGAAATAAGCAAATATTCGTAGCAAATGCTACGGATTTCTGGCGCGTAGACGATATCCGTAGCAGTAGCGAGCCACGGCAAGGAGTTCTACCATGGAAAGCTTCTACAGCTAAACGCAGTAGCACTTATTTTGCTATCTCGTTGTTAAATTTTAATATCGATCTATATCTATGGACTAACTATACACTCTCAATGAACATCTTAACCACCAACTTTTAACATAAATGTGCCCTTGTAAATGAAATGAACATTTATCGAACTTGCTTACATATTGTATTAATTATATAAAAAAAAACTATGTTAGGAGGAGCTAAGCGGTATCGAGCCGAAGCGGCGCATGCGCTACGAAAACCCGAGCGACGCGCGGTTGCTGCGCGAGGCGTACGCGCGCACCACACGCCGCCCGCACACGGAAACCTTCGCCGAGAAAATGGTGCGTACGAGAAGGTTCAATAGATGCATAGTGAACGAAAGGAAAAGTTTTTATTGATCAAGGACATACACAAACAGACAAACGCTCGCACAAGTTTACAAAAAAATAGAAAAAGAAAAAAAACCGCCAGAAATTTACTAAAGAAAAAATAAATGATCAATTACAATCTTACCAAAGAACAAAAAATTCATTTATATAGGAATATCACAGACAAGTACACAAATACCAGTGGAGCAGCGCGTCTAGTGCGTCGTGTATCCATCATTTGCTACGGAAAAGGACATTGTCCAGATTTGGCGAAGCACGCAGCATTTCGGGCAAAACACGTATAATTACCAACGCCACTAGTAGGCGTTTGTAATATCTGATTTTTTCGATATCGTATCGAAACTATATATCGATATTCGATATCAGATATTGAAACTATATATTTTTTAAACTATGTATTGGCGTATCGATGCGTATTTTGTATCATTGAATCCAAAACGATATTTTCTGAAACAGTATACCGTGATATCGTATCATAACGTGATATCATTGTAATGCTTTTCAAATCTGTTTGGATTATGAACTTTAACTGTATCGAAAATGCTTTAACTAACAGTCTTTTAAATTAAAGATGCATACATTCACAAGAAAGTATTCAAATGACCATTATTGCCATATACTCACTCACAAGAATATTGATTGACTCACTCGAGTCAATCAATATTCTTGTGACTTCTGGTGTACCCCAGGGATCTATTCTCGGCCCGTTATTGTTCCTGCTGTATGTAAATGACATCAAAAAATGCTTTAATAATTCAAAATTTTTAATGTACGCCGACGACCTCAAAATATTTAAAGAAATTAAATCTATTAATGATTGCACTCTTCTCCAATCCGACCTTGACAAATTAAGCGAGTACTGTAAGGCAAACAAATTATTCATGAGTATCCCCAAATGTAATTGCATAAGTTTTACTAAAAAGAAAACTATTTGCAACTTCGATTACCGTTTAGACAATAATATTTTAAGGAGAGTAAGTGTAATTCGCGATTTAGGCGTTGTGCTTGACTCTAAACTCCACCTAGATATACATATTAACACTATAATTAACAAAGCCTATAAGATGTACGGCTTTGTGTCCAGGTCTGCAGTTAACTTTAAGAAACCTGGCACATTCCTGCATCTATACCGTTCACTGATCAGGTCTCAATTGGAGTATGCCGCGCCTGTTTGGAACCCACTATACAAAAAGTACACTGAATCCATTGAAAGAGTTCAGCGAAAATTTTTACATAAAGTAAACTTCATTTGTTGCCGCTCTCGCGTCCCTTATGAACATCTGCTAACTAAATTTAAACTCTTACGCCTTGATTCGAGAAGATTGCTCCTTTCGGTCATGTTTCTTTTTAACCTTATAAATAATAAAATTGATTGCCTAAGCCTTTGTAACAAAATAAATTACAATGTTCCCAGACGTGCTATGCTCAGAAGCACCCGCAGACACAGGACCTTTTATGCCAACGTCTGCAAAACTAATGCTGGCAAGCGAGCTCCATTGAACAGAATGTTGTCCGATTTTAACGAGCACTTTAACGAACTCGACTTTTCCCAGACTCCTTCCAAATTTAAGAAACTTGTCTTGGATATTCTTTCTACCTAGCAATATACAATATTCTTGATGTGTTTTTTGAACGACTTAACTCTTTATGTATAGCAGCTTTATGAATGTATTTTTAATGTATTTTTTGTTCTATTGGCACGCATTTTACCTCGTTTACGTTTGATTAATTCTGTAAACTTACCCGTGGATTACGTGGTGGGATGTGTTACCAATTATACATTATAAGTTTAAACATATTTTATAAGTAATTTTTGTAACACATTTGTTTGTAGTCCCTATAAATAAATAAAAAAAAAATAAAAAAATACGCCTAAAGCTTAGAATCCTACGAATCTCCAATTATTGCCGTTTCACTCGCACACAGACTCTCTCATTCATATCATATCTGTATCGTAGCGCAAGCTAAACCGTATCGCATCGGAATACGGTTTGATATTCCAATATCTATGAATCATGAATATCGAGGCGTATCGTATCACATCGATGCGGCAATATAGTGTTTTGAAAATATATAGTTTTGATGCGGGGCGATATCGGATATCACGATATTGATCCAATATACGTTTCAATATCTATATACGATTTGAATCGGCCATGCCTAGCCACTAGTAACTTAAGCCGCTGATAAAAGGCAAATAATTTTATTCACTAGTTCTATATGATTATTCAGTCACATAAACAGTACTACTTTATTAGAAGTAACTTAAGTAAATAAATTTCTGACGGCATTTTGTAAGGACATGTGTTAAAAATCTCGAAAATCATATTATTTTCCAGGACTCGCAATGCAGCGATGACGACACGGAGTCCCCCGCAAGTAGAGGCATTTTAGAGTTTTCCACGGATAAGGCCGGGCAGGACGTGACGCCTCTCAACTTCAATTTCAGTAAACAAAGATCAACTACCCTCAACTCCATCACGGGTAAGTGTCAGTAATATCGCCATGGAATGTAAAAATAAGTACCTACCTTCTTAACTGTCTATGATTTTTCTCCAGTTCAAACATGTTACTAACATACACTACATGTGTCCTATTTCGAGTTTTAAGTTATTGACATGTCGCATGTGATTTAAAATATTGGGCCACGAGTCGTGTCTGTTATTGTTGAATAGAGTAGCTACACATAGATATGGATGGAGCTATGTGCAAATCCCTTTTGAATAATAATTTTGACAATCATTCTTCTTTCTTTATTCAGTTCTGGTAAATTTCTTCTGTACATTTCGAATTACCTATGGAGACCGAAATATTTTATGCCAAATGTTAGACTTTTCAAAATTTGATGATACCCATTTAACAAAAACACTTAAGGTTTCCAACAGGCA